>JADRCD010228992.1:0-17210 GCA_019843815.1 Montemys delectorum
TAGCCCACTTCCAATTAGGTAGAACTGAAAATTCTTGACATTGAGTGCATATATATTTGTTTGTGTTGTATATACATTATTCTTGTTGATTATATTTTCTGATAATGATGTCATTTGCGGACATTTGTTAAGAGCTTGAGTAAGCTTGGCACATCATTACAGCACTTAAGAAGAGATGTATATATTGAGGCTTTTCTATGCTCAATATTAGGTGAGTTGGATTAAAGGTGGTGGTACACACCTTTAATCCCAGCACTCAGGAGACAGAGGCAGACAGATCTCTGTGAGTCTGAGGCCATCCTGGTTCTACATAATGAATTCCAGGATAGCCAGAGCTACATAGTGAGACCCTGCCTCAAAAAACAAAACAAAACAGAAACAAACAACAATTGCTGTTATCTTATTATTATTACTTTTACTTATTTTTGTTCCTGCACATCATCTGATGACATCCCCTATAACTCAGAATAAAAACTAGTGACTTTACAATTGCTAAAGATTAAACAATTTGGTCTTGGTGAAGTGTTTCTTGCTGCCTTCCCTGTAAAAATAATTTTTAGATTCATTTTTATTTCCAGTCTCTTAGTTCCCATCAATAATGACTCTGAGACTAATTATTTATTATTAAATGCCTAGGCCATAAACTTTGGCTTACTCCCTGACTAGCTCATAACTTATTTAATCCATTTAAACTATTCTATGTGATTAGTTCCCTCTCCTTCAGTCACGGCCTGCTTCTTAGAAGTTTAGCATCTCCTCAGAGTCTCCCTCCTGGTTTACACTGTCTTTTCAGTCTGTCTTTTGTTTTGTCTCTCTCAGCTCTCCCCATCTCTTTTTTAGCTCTTACTACTTCCTAGAATCTTCTCTCTTCCTGCCAGTGTCCCACCTTCTATTTCCTATCTCAGCTCATTGGCCATCGGCTTTTTTATTGACAGGTGATGTTTTTTTAAGAGAATCTCTCTACATTTCCCTACGGCTATAAATCCATCTTGCTGTTCCTTCAACACAACAGAACTGCCTCTCCCTGAGACCTTTATTCTTGCTACCTCTCTTCCTGAATGGTAGCTCCTCAAGAGAATATATAAAGTCCCTCCATACCCTGCCCCATCTTATAAATCTACTTTATGCATATGAGTGTTCTATCTACTTGTACACCTGTATGCCAGAAGAGGGCATCAGATCACATTACAGATGGTTCTGAGGCACCATGTGGTTGCTGGGAATTGAACTCAGAACCTCTGGAAGTGCAGTTAGTCCTCTTAACCACAGATCCATCTCTCCAGCTCTTCTCTTCCGTTCTTTAGTCAACCAAATGTCACTTTCTCAGCAAGTCCTTCACTGACCTGTCAAAAGTCATGGCTCTTTGATTTTTGCTAACTTATACGACCTGTTCCCTCCTTGTTTTTCCTTAGCACTGCTGGGTATATGACATGATATTTTCTATTATTTGTTTGGTTCAGGTCTCCTTTCACTAGACTGTAAACCCTGTGAAGCAGAAATTTTTGTCAGTGTCAACTTCTTTGCCTCACTACTGAATACACTGGCAGAGCAACACTTTGTGAGTCATAGAACAGGGCTAACAAATGAACAGATGCTAGATAAATAGTTATTGATGAATACATTAATTGGCTAGGAAAGGAGACCACACTATGATAGGAGAAAATTGCCATCGAAGTCAGAAGGCCCCATGATCTTGGGCAGGTTGCCACTAATTCCATTGTTTGTTAAGTGTGGATAATAGAATAGGCTTCCATCCAGGACCATGCTGGGGATCGACCACATTGATACGGGAAAGATGCTCTCCAGAGTTAAAACACTTTTTCCAAGGCACCAAAGAAGCCCTTAGGAAAAATGAGTTAAGGAGATTAAAACTAATCAGGTGTATACTGTAAACACCAGAACTCGTTAATTTCTCCCATGAACTATGAAAGTGAACACACACTGCGCTTCAACTGCCTCTTGCACCCAATAGGTGTGTTTTCCTTCCCATCTGGGACTAGAGGTCAAGGACTCCTTCCTACATGCATCTGAGGTCTCACACTGTCACTCATTGGTGAAGTGGAAATTTCTGGTTTCTTTGGAAACCAGATGATGCTTTTCTGGAAATTGTCTTGTGAGAGAGAGGATGTTTTGCTGGATCTCACTCTTGAGAGGGCATGTGTTGTTTTGCTGGATCAAATACTTGAGAGGGCGTGTGATGTTTGGAAAGAGTATAAATGGAATACCACAAACATTGAGAGGTCCTTCTTGCATTGCGGTGCCATGTGACACTTCACTGGCCTGCTGGTTTTCACTGGTCTTGACTTGTCTTCACTTAGTAGAGGGAAATGCAGCAAAGAACTTCTCATGGTACTCTCACTGATTCTGGCCGATTCCACAGACTTGTGCCGACTCAGCTGAGCCTTGTGGTTTCTGCTGGATGGAGCCTCCTCTATTGATTCGTGTTTTGGGTTTGCTATTGAACTGGACTGCTGGTATCCTGACAACAAAGAGTGGAATTGCCTCCAAAGAACTACTGCTAAACAGGTCTATAACCCCTTTTTCCTATTAACCTTCTTTCTCTTCTACCTCTGGTTGGTGGGCAAGAAGGGAGGTTGAACAGTTTAAGAATAAAGTAGGTTGGGCTGGCGAGATGGCTCCGTGGGTAAGAGCACTGCTTGCTCTTCCGAAGGTCCTGAGTTCGGATCCCAGCAACCACAGGGTGGCTCACAACCACCCGGAATGAGATCTGGTGCGTCTGAAGACAGCTGTGGTAAATTACGCTGGAGCAAGCGGGGAGGCAGAGGTCCTGAGATCAACAGCAGCCACACACGATGGCTCACAGCCATCTGTACAGCTACAGCGTACTCAGACACATATAAAAATGAATAAAATAAATCTTTAAAAAAAACAATAAAGTAGGTTTAGAGAAAAATCTAAGCCAACATCTTACATCATTGAGAGTTCACTGTATGCCACACAAATGGTGCTCGAGTGGAGCAATTATCGTAACACCATAACACCTTTGAGCGTATTTTACTGGAGGGGAAAATGAGGAAGAAAGAGATAGAACCTTTACTGAGTTTGACTGGTGAGGCCAGGATTTGAATTTAAGCTATTATTTTAAAACTCTGATAAAACAACTACTCTGTAATGCTGCCCAAGGTATATAGTAGCTTTCTATGAATCCTTGCTGTAGTACAGAATACCACAAGCCGAATCTACACCCCTACGGGTCTTTCTGGCGAATGTATACATGAGTCTGGACCAGCATGGGTACTCTAATGCTTCCGGGCATTGTTAGGCATTGTTATACTCTTATAAAGATTGTGTCCCTTCCCAACACTGCCTTATACTGCACAATTATGGGAATCACAAAGACAGTCACATACGATATTGAAACTTTTTAAAATTTCAAAGCATATCAGTGCTTCAAACCTGTTGGTCATTGGGGCCAGGGAGAAGGCACCTGCCGCCAAGCCTCATGCTATGAGTTTGAATCCTGGGACCCACACGGTTGAAGGAGAGAAATGACTCCCACAGATTGTCCTCTAACATCTACTAGCAGTCTGGTCCCTGTATATCCATGCCCTTACACAAAATAAATGTAATAAAAATGTTAATAACTGCATTGAATCACATCAAATACTCAAATACATGAGTTTTCCTACAATATAATTGTCCCAGATTCATTGAAGTATGTTATCAAACTCCAACTTTAAAAATTGGAAAATATAAGGAAAAAGTTAAGAATTTAGGGCTGGAGGGATGGCTTAGCAGTGAAGAACACTGGCTCAGCAGTGAAGAGCACCAGCTGCTCTGTCAGAGGACTTAGGTTTGGTTCCCAGTCCCTCTAACACAGCTCACAACCATCTGTAACTCTAGATCCAGGGGATCCGATGTGGGCATACACATATAGTCACACACACACACACACACACACACACACACACACACACGCATACAAATAAAATAAATATTAAAAACTTACATTACCTTCTAAAAATTTAAGTTATTTATTTATTTTTAATTTTTATTGGTTATTTTGTTTATTTACACTTCAACTGTTATCTGCCTTCCTGGTTTCCCCTCTGAAAACTTCCCATCCCACCCCCTTGAGTTATTTATTATTGTTATTGTTTCTCTCTCTCTCTCTATCTTTCTCTCTCTCTCTCTTTTTCTCTCTCTCTCTTTCTCTCTTGAGAATCCTAAATAAAGTAGGTTTAAAGAAAAAATCTAAGCCTACTTTATTTAGCCTAATCTCTTGGGGGGGGGGGAGGGAGCACAAGAGAACTCACAAGTCTCACTGTGTGTGTGTGGTCAGAGAACAATTTCTGAAAGGGTTCTCTTTGTCTACTGTGGGTTCTAGGCATGGGTTAAGAATAGAACTTAGTTCCTTAGGCTTGTGTGGCTAGTGCTTTTACCAGTGGCGCCAACTTGCCCTACCCTGTATTACCTTTACAGAACAACCTTATTGTGATAGAGCAGAGAGCAGATGACAAGTGAGGGTATAAGAGACAAGAGTACAGCCATGCCAAGGTCCCAATGCCTCAGACCCCTGGGAACAGGAAGGCCTTCCCTGGGCCAGGGTCAGAGGAACCGCAAGGCCTTCCTTTGGTTCAAGTTTGGATATTTATGAGTGGCCTTTAGCTAAATCTGGTGTCTGCAGAAACTATCTATTCCATCTTCCTCCCTCAATGACTGCAACTAAGATTGCTCCCTACAGAGACCTAGGAAGTGTAGCTAACCCACCTCCTTCTTCCGGTTCATGCAGTACATAATAAAGGCCCTGAGTTAAATCAGAATGCTGTTAGTACCTCCCCACTAGAGTGCACAGCTCACTAACTTGCAGGTTTTCTGTGTCTGTCCTTTGTTCCCTCTCTCATCCCCCAAGGCAGATCAATCCCAAGTCCATGCATGTTACAGAAAGCATGATCAATATACAAGGCTCTACACATACTTAATGTGTATAAATTTGTGGGTTTTGACACATGCAAATAGCTGTAATTACAACTAAGCTAAGAAACATTGAATAGCACCCGGGGTTTCCTTTTAATCCTTTATATGTAGTTAAAGTATTTAACAAAGTTAGACAATTTTTTTTAATGGTCCTGGGCTTTCAGCTTAGAGCTCTCACACATGCTCTATGGAAGACAACTGGTCTACCACTGAGCCGTGTCTGCAGTACTCCTTTCATCCCAATCTGAGGTATAGATACTATACTGTTACTCACAGAAGTAGTGTGTAGCAGATGACTAGAACTTAATCATTTAACGGTTTAAACCCTGGAACCCATCATTCCCTCCACCCTCTGAGTGTCTGGCCACTATTCCTACTCAGTAATTCTGTGCATTTGAGTATTACAACTATGTCATGTGGGTGGACACATACAGCAGTTTCCTGTTATGTATTAGCTTATTTACACTAAAATTTTTACTTAGTGTAAAGTTCTTCAAGATCTTCCACATTGTTGCAGATAGAAGGACTTCTGTCTTTATTTCTGAAGCCCGAAAAGCAGTCCAGAGTATGTATCCATCACATTTTATGTGTCCATACATTTCTCAGTGGACTGTTCTCTTCTGTATGATGTCTACTGTGAATAATGCTACATGGCTGCTTAGACATCACTTTGAGGATGTACTGACTTGCATTCTTATTTTTTTAAAAAAGATTTATTTATTTATTATATGTTTGTGAGTGTACTGTTACTGTCTTCAGACACACTAGAAGGGAACATCAGATGCCATTATGGATGGTTGTGAGCCACCATGTGATTGCTGGGAATTGAACTCAAGACCTCTGGAAGAGTAGTCAGTGCTCTTAACAGCTGAGCCATCTCCCCAGCTCCCTGAGTTGCATTCTTATGAACATATAGTCAACAGCAGGTCTGTTGAGTCATATAGTAGCTCTATTTTAATTTTTAAAATTAACTTGCATACTATTTTCCATAATTGCTAAAGAATTTTATATTTTTTCTCTTATAATTTTTTGAGACAGAGTTTCTCTCTTTTTAAAAATTTATTCATTTTATGTATATAAGTACACTCTTCAGACACACCAGAAGAGGGCATCAGATCTCATCACAGATGGTTGTAAGCCACCATGTGGTTGTTGGGAATTGAACTCAGGACCTCTAGAAGAGCAGTCAGTGCTCTATAACCTCTGAGCCATCTCTCTAGCCCTTCATTATGCCTTTCTCTGTCTGTTGATGAAAGTGGCATCATGCACATTAAGAAACTGATAGTGTCTCCTTAGCAATGTATCTCAATATAGAAATGAATGAAAAGTAATATTTTTATTTTGCAGTCCAGGATGACTGGGCATCAACAATGCTGACATAGGAGAGGGAAGCAGCACATGGAACACTTCCTGGTAGAAGAACACAGCATAGAGTATCCAGCTGTGTGGTCACAACAACTGAACTAGAGTGTAGCTAAGCTCAAAAATTCAAAGTAGTTTAATTTACAGAAAATACAGAGAACTATTTAAAGACATTTATCAGCAAAATCTAGTTAGTGGGAAACTTTAGAGACCATCTAATTAATTTTTTCCTTAAATATTACATTTATTTGTGTGTGTATGTATGTGCATAATTATATGTGAGGAAGGGCACATACATCACCACATGTGTCAAGGTCAGAGGATATCTTGCAGGAGTCTCTTCTCTCCTTCCACTCTATGGGTCCTGGGAATTGAACTCTGATGGTCAGGCCTGGCAGGAAGCACCCCTACAGTTGAGCCACCTCACTGACCAAAATCTGTTTGCCTTAACAAAAATATTACAAAGAATAAAAGAGAATGGAGGGTCTCTAAAAAGATAAAATACTGGGGCTGGAGAGATAGCTTAGTGGTCAAGGGCGCTGGCTGTTCTTCTAGAGGACCTTGGTTATATTCCCAGCACTCACATGGAAGCTCAGAGCTCTCTATAACTTCATTCCCAGATGTATAAGACCCTATTCTGGTTTCTTCTAGCATTAAATGTTTGTGGCTCACAGACCTACAGGGAGGCAAAACATTCACACATTAAAAAAGAGAGCTAGATGATTAGTCCACCTAACCTATTACTTAAATTTCTGAAATTCTCTCTAGTAATGAGCATTTTGAAAAAAAGTTAGCAGATACTAAACACATTTTTGTTTAACGTTTCATTAAGCTAAAAGGAAAAAGGCTGACAGCATTTATATTGCTGAGGTTATGAAGCCACTATAAATCTTGTTCGCTGCCAATGGCCATATAAAGTCATATATCACTTTGGAAACTCTTACAATGCCGAACATATGTCTACCCTACCACCCAGACTTTTTTGTTGTTGTTGTTTTGCTGGGAAGTGAATTGAGAGAACATGTATTTGACCGTGTAGTTACATTGGCAGTCCTGCCCTCAACAGATTTCAACAAGAATGCTTATAGGCATGCTGGCCCTGATGTCTTGTTTCCAAGTATAATTTCCCTGATGTACAACACTACTCATGATGCTCATATGTCCCTGTCAATGCCAGTGCAGGTTCTGTTATTTTTATCTTAAAATTTAGTTTATTATTATTATTGTTGGTATGTATAATGTTTGTATGTGTGAGTGAAGATATATATGACATGGTTCAAAGGGAGGTCAAAGGACAAGTTTGGGAAGTCAGTTCTCTACCTCCACTGTGGGTCCTGGGTACTGAACTTGAGTAATGAATTCAGATCTTTAGGCTTGTATGGAAAGCATTTTAACCCATCAAGTCATCTTCCTTGTTCAAGGTTATTAGTTTAAGGGCCATCTTAGTAATCATTCCCTCTGGATAATTTTCAAGCCCTGTATCTTACGCCCACCTCAAATAGGCTGAGTGAAGTGGAAATTCTGATTGTGTCATGTGATATGGACTCATGTGATGTTTTGCTGAAGAAGTCCCCTGAGAGGATACTTGATGTTTGGATAGAGTATAAGTAGGACTCATGAGGGCTGGAGAGATGGCTCAGAGGTTAGGAGCACTGACTACTCTGCCAGTAGTCCCGAGTTTAGTCCCCAGAAACCACATGATGGCTCACAATCATCTGTAATGGGATCTGATGCCTTCTTCTGGTGTGTCTGAACACAGTGACAGTGTACTCATATGCAGAAAATAAATAAATAAACCTTTTTTAAAAAAAAGTATGACCCGACAGACAGTGGCAACATCCATACAGTGCTAGCTGTGCAGCACTTTGTTACTCTTGAGTTTTCACTGGGAAAGGCATGGCTGGGAACTTCTCTTGGCCTTCTGGCTGGTTCTGGTTGCTCTTGCTGACTCTTGTTGATTTGGTGGAGGCCTGGTTGTTTCTGTTGTATCGTGCCACTGTTGCTGATTTGTGTTTGGTGACACTTTTGACCTGGTTTGTTTGTATTATGACACTACTGAACTGGACTGCTGGTATCCTGACAATGGAGATTGGAATAGCCCCCAAAGAACTACTTCTAAACAGGTCCATGTCCCCTTGTCCTATTTACCATCTTATCTTCCTTACCTTATATAATGGGATAGAAGGGGAGTCAAAACATTGGAGACCCCTTATTAAAGTAGGTTTTGACCGGACGGTGGTGGCACATGCCTTTAATCCCAGCACTTGGGAGGCAGAGGCAGGTGGATTTCTGAGTTCGAGGCCAGCCTGGTCTACAGAATGAGTTCCAGGACAGCCAGGGCTATATAGAGAAACTCTGTCTCGAAAAAAAAAGTAGGATTTGAAAAACTAAGCCTACAGCTAAGTGTCTGTCCTCTGTGGGCTCATGACACTCTGAACGTATCTTCTTCTATTGCTTCTTCATAATGTTATTAAATGCTCTGAAATGGCGCTAGTTCCCTACTAGACAATGGAGTTTCTGAGCATGGAATGAACTCTTACTCATTTTGACATCTTGGCTACAACCAAATAATCAACAAATTCATTTGTATTTTGATTTTTTTCATTTACTTCCCCATCACTGATCTCAGAGGACCAGGCAGGATGATTTATAATGTGTGGCTGAAAGACGAATATGGGAAATAGTCCCATTTGAAGGCTGATTTCCATTCAAGTTAATTATCAGAGTCAAAAATTCTCAGGCTTGGGAAAACAATTACAGGTAATCTAATTTAACTACCCACATGACAGTTGGAGACCTTTCAATATTTCTCTGAGTTGCAAAGCTGTGGAGAATTGTACACTAATGGTGATGGAAAACGGGGACTCTGTCTGGAGAGTCTGCCATTTCTACTTTCTTACAGTTCAGGATGTGTGAGAATAATACAGCAGGGCTATTTGAATTAGCACACATGTGTTTACATACAGATGCACATATAAGCCACCATGTGCTATAAGTTTAAATTTGCAAATTGCTTAAGATGATGAATGGCAAGCACTTACCTAAAATGTTAACTGTAAGTTGGGGACTGAGACAGTACCCAGGGAGAAAATTATTTGTAATTTGAAGTTAAAACCAGCTGCCAAAGAAGGGGCTCAGGGCAAAAGAAAAGGAATTTGTGGTCCACGCTATTTTCCCGCCGGCAGGAATACACGGACACACACAGGATCCTTCTGCAGCAAACCTTTATTACCATGTGGCGAGGAGAGAGCGAGCCCTGGCGAATGCACTGCTTATATACACCCTGGAGCGGCGTGTTCATCTCTGATTGGCTGTTTGCTCATTACCTCATGAGACACCTCAGGATAGGCTGTGACTTGGCGCTTTTTGGTCCTAGCACATGCGCAGATGGGCTGAGACTTAGCGCGCTCTGGCCCTAGGCACATGCGTAGACTACGTGTTACGGGGAGAAGAAACCGGATGCTGGCGCCATCTTGTAATGGAGGCTGCCGGCTCAGGTGCGACTCTCTACAGGAATTAATAGATTCCATAGAGGATGGCAGGAGCCAAGAACCACCCTACAAGTGGCTGCCAGCTAGAACCAGCAGTTTGGGTACCATCTTGCTGATGAATGAAATAACAGACTGTGAACCTTGAGTCAATTGTATTCATTGCTAACTTCAAGTTACTATACCGGTTTTTAGCATTTTGGGAACTCCTAGGGTCAAATCTGTCTATTAAAAAGTAGAGTGTTGGTGTGTTGGAAAGTGGAAAACTTACTTTGTCCAGAGGCAATTTGATGCATCATGGCAAATCCATTGGTTGCTTTCCCCCCAAGTTGAGTTGAAACCTGCTATTCTGGGAGTCAGTAAGTCTAGTTTTAGCCCTGGGCACATAGAACAAGTCTTAATCACCTGTTCATTAATGTTCTTTGACTCTTCCAGGGCAGTCTGGTTGTGTGATCAGAAATCATAGAACTTGTGGATATTATGCACATCATACAACATTGGCCCATGGTACTGCTTCACAAATGGAAACCTCTAGAGTGCTGGGTCTACAGGCATGTGCTACCAGGAGCAGCTCAGTAGTAAATTTGAAACAGTACAAACACCATTCAAAGGAGTATCAAAAAAGTGTATGAATTTAACTATATTCTGTTCACAATGGAGCAAATGGGCAAATAGAATAAGAATTCATGTTATAGTGTGCTTAATGAATTGACAATAGAGAAAGTTGGTTGAAATAGAACAGGAACATTATCTTATAAGAATTTAAACTTGGCAGTGGGGTCCTGGAGAGATGGATCAGACAGAGATTAAGAGCACCTTGCTGTTCTTGTAGATGATTTGGTTTCAGTTCCAGAATCCACATCTGGCAGCTTACAATTACTTCTAATTCTAGCTCTAGGGATCTGATATCCTCTTCTGGCCTCTGCAGGCACCCATCACACATGTGCATACACACAGAGAGAAATAACATAAATATAAAAAACTAAATTAGAATAGAGGGGCTCCATAACCATCTGGACTGGCTCGTTGATGTACCCTTGGTCAGAAACACACATGATAGGAACTGCAGGGATCTTCAGTATTTTTTTTTTTTTTTGAGGTCTGGGTCAACACTGGCTGTGTGTACCATTTGTCTTGGGCTACTCTGTGCTAAGTAGCCATCTACATAAGATCCTTTGTGTATGTTTGGGAATCCCTCTGGTCTGGGATCCTTGGCTGTTCTTAGAGACACTTTATCCTTCTGCCCCAGTTTCTCAATCCCATCCATTCTATATAATCAGTTACACAAAAGAAATAGTTGACACGAAGGAAATGTTATGCCATTTCTTGCATTACGTCTAGTTTGGCTTTAATGGAAGAGTTATAAAGGTGGCATCAATTTGGATGTAGTAAGATATGTATTATATTAGAAGAAAAAACAAGAAGGATGTTGGGGGACTTATCTGTCCTTCTGAGATTTTTCTTTTCCTTCTCTTCATTGCGCTTTTGTATGTGTGCACATGAGTATGAGGTTGTGATGGTTTGAATGAGCATGGCTCCCATAGCCTCATTTGTTTGAATGGTTGGTCCCTACAGTGCAACTGAGGGTTGGTTTTGAAGTTTCAAAGCCCATGCCAGGCCCAGTCTCTCTCTCTCTCTCTCTCTCTCTCTCTCTCTCTCTCTCTCTCTCTCTCTCTCTCTCTCTCTCTCTCTCATCTATTTATCTATCAATATAATGCTCTAAGTATTAACTTCAGCAACATGGCTGTCTACTTTCTGCTGTGATGATAATGGACTGACCCTCCGAAGCTGTAAGCAAGCTACCAACTGAATGTTTTTCTTCAATAAATTTCCTTAGTTATGGTGTCTCTACATAGCAAAGAAGAGGAACTCAGAAGATATAGATGAGAGGCCAGAGGTTGACACTGTATATCTTCCTTTGAAACTTTCCACCTTCTTTTCTATTTAAGAAAAGTCTCTCACTGAACACAAAACACACCAGTTTTACTAGACTGACTGCCAGCAGTACCAGGGATCCACTAGTTTTCACCCTCAGTGCTAGGGTTACCTACACATGCCACTGCACTGACTTTTACAGGTGTGGGGTATCTGAACATAAATCCTTATGACTGCATGGCAAACACTTTCTCTACTGAACCACCTACCTCATTCTCAACCTACATACTCTTTAAAAAATTAATTTTTATTTTTATTCTTTGGCAATTTCTCACATGTAAAATGCATTTTGGTTACTCTCAGTCTCCACCATCTCTTATCTCCTCTGCTCCTATAAGCCCTCCCTCATTCTGACCCATCTCTTTCTCAGATTTATCACTTTGGCTTTGCTGTGTCACCTATTTTGTTTAACCATTCTCTGACCACTGGATTGAGACTATCCATTGGTGCCTGAAGATCACCAGTGAACAAAACTGAAGGTGATATCTCCTTCTTTGACTAAATGTATCTGTAGAAAATAGTTCTGCAGTGAGGGGTAGGGTCTCCTGACTGCCCCTGCCACCCTCCCCTGGCTATCAATGGCTTTGCTCTTGCGCAGACCTAGCATAGCCATGGATAGCTGTTTAGAGTGTGTGATTGCAGTGGCTGGGTTTCTCCCAGAGGAAAACTTTTTTCAACCTTCTCTGTCTTCCAGCTCTTACACCACCTCCCTTTTGCAGTGTTCTCTGGTTCTAGGAGGGGTTGATATAAATGTCTTATTTAGTGCTGAGCATCCAACACCCATGTGTTCTCAGCATCTTAAAAAGCCACAAGTCTCTGCCTTCATGGGAAGAAACATCTAGAACTAAGGGTGAGGGTGATAGTTGTCTCTCTCTATATACATATACATATGTATATATACACATATATTTTTGGAAGGTGATTTGAGATTATGCCTGAAGAATTGGGGTTTCCTTCAGTCCTATGACATTCTCTACAATGGAATTTTAATGGATCTATAGTTCCAAATACGGACAATCCTTATGGAGTAGGTCTCAAATCCAAGGAGAGAGCAGTTAGTTACTCCTATAACAGCTGTGCCAGTACTGAATATGGGTGCATCTTTCCTGGCACCAGACTACATGTTCTTTGTAAAAGATTTACTGTTTAAATTATTTTTCATTAAATGTGTCTGCCTGGTACCTGTGCACATGAACACAGGTTCCTGTAGAGGTCAAAGGTGTCCCATTTTTCTTTTTTTTATGGGGTGGGGTGTTTTGAGACAGAGTTTCCCTGTATAGCCCTGACTGTCCTGGAACTTACTCTGTAGACCAGGCTGGCCTCAAACTCAGAAATTCACCTGCCTCTGCCTCCCAAGTGCTGGGATTAAAGGCATGCACCACCACCTGCCAATGTCCTATCTTTCTACAGCTGAAGCTGTAGGGCTGTGGGCCACCCAACGTGGGTATTTGAAGCTGAACTTGGGTACAGCACACACTCTTTAATTCTAATACCTCTCTATCCCTAGCTACACATTCCTAATGCTTCTTTCTGGACAAAAATAAAGGCAATGATAAATATCATTCAACTCACTCAAAGTAGTTTAAACCAGTATTTATCTGTGCTGGCTAGTTTTATGTCAATGTGATACAAACTAGTGTCAGCTGCTCTGGAGAACCTAATACAGCTCCATCCAGGTCTGGCTGTTGGAGGAGGGATGAAAGGCAGGGCTCCATTAAGACTGTCTACAAAAGCCAGACTCCCAGCACTTGGGAAGCAGAGGCAGGTGGGTTTCTGAGTTCGAGGCCACCCTGGTCTATAGAATGAGTTCTAGGACAGCCAGGGCTACACGGAGAAATCTTTTCTAAAAAAAATCATTAAAAATACTGATAAGGACTGTCTATGGGATCAATATATGGTTAGTGCTGGGCTCAGGGTATTAAGGTTTTTCCTTCTTTTTCTTTTCTTTTTAAATATGTGGTATTGCGCCGCGCCAACCCTGACCAATAGGAATTAAGACATGACACAACCGGTTCCTTCTCTTAGCGGTTTACTCAGGATACTTTACAGTCAGCATTGTGTGGAGGTGAGCCCGCGATCCCTACCCGGGCACAGCTTATATCCTAGTAGGAGCCCATGAACTCATGCCACATGTCATCTCCCCATAGGCCAGGGAAGATCATGCCACTCAGAAGCACAGCCTACAAGCCAAATCAGGTGTTGTTTATCTCAAAGCTCTTGGCCAGCCGTCGCCATCTTTAGGGCGAGGTTCGGACGGCTCTCTACATGGTATGACATGCCAATTTCTTCTTCCATTTCTTTTATTGTGTGACAAAACATTACATATTTACATAAAATTTACCCATTTTTTTTTTTGCTACTTTTACGTTTCAGATCAGTGGCATTGATTACATTGATAGTTATTCAAACATCTATTTCAAAACTTGTTCATTATCCATAAAGAAATTCTATAATCTTAGTTACTTTTCTATTGCTGTGAAGAGATGCTGTAACCAAAGCAATTTATAAAGAAATCACTTAACTGGGGGCTTGGGTGCAGTTTCAGAAGGCAAGCCCATGACCCTCCAAGAGTTTATATGTGCACCGCGTGGAAGCAGGAACCCAGAGTGGTCAGAAGAGGCATCAGGGCCCAAGGAATTGCAGTTACAGATGGTTACCAGCTTGCATTCATGTGCTGGGAACTGAGTCCTCTGTGAAAGCAGCAAGTGCTCTGAACCACTGAGACATCTCTCCAGCTCCCCAGACTAGGTCACAAGGATCCTCTTAAAGATGCAGCTTGCCAGAGAGAAAGAGAAAAAGGGAAGCTATGTCAATGAATGAGGGTAGCTACAGAGTAGACAACTAAAGGAAATGGGGGGCGGTTCGATGGTGGTTTCTCATGGTTTTCTTACCTAAAATTATCTATTTAATATATTTAATGCTTTATACACACTCAAAGAACTTATCAAATTACATAAGCCATTAAAAATGCTCTCTCCTCCTGTCTTTCAAAGAACAAAACAAAAAAAGCAAAATGTATTAAGCCTGTGATACAAGCCAGTAAGCAGCAAAATACTGTGTTAATTTTGGAAGCCTTCCATATGTCATCATAACACAAAAGAATGTGCGTTAATGGCCCTCTTATCACAGCCTGAGTTGGCTGAGCACCGGATGGGCACAGTACCTTGCTGGTTTAATTGTGCATTTCCTTGCTTCCTTTGGTTTCTGTCTGTCAAAACAAAAATAGTTTTTTTTTTATGCTGATGCATACAAATATAAAGATAGTTAATGATGGAACAATTCCATATGCTGGAAATATTTTTGTTTTTATTTTATTTTTACTTTATTTTAAGGTTTGCGATGCTAGGAACTAGGGCCTTGCACACAACTTAGCACATTTCCTGCCATTGAGTCATATGCATAGCGAAATATTTTTTAAAAATTCAAACAGAGCATACATACATGCCTTTAAAATTATCAATAGGAACATCCAGAGTTCTGGATAATAATTTATTTTCCAAATTAGATTCAGAGAAAAAGGTTTAATGTGGCATTCAAACCATGTACAAGTGTCATTTATTGAAATGGAACAAAAATTGACGACATTAGTAAAGTTGTATTAAGAGCAATTTTTTTCTGTTTATTGTTTATTAGATATTTTCTTTATTTACATTTCAAATGGTATCCCCTTTCCCAGTTTCCCCTCCGAAAACAAACAAACAAACAAACAACAACAACAACAACAAAAACCCTATTCCCTCCTCCCTCCCCCTGTTCACCAATCCACCCACTCCTGCTTCCTGGCCCTGGCATTCCCCTACACTGGGGCATAGAACCTTCACAGGACCAAGGGCCTCTCCTCCCATTGATGACCAACTAGGTCATCCTCTACTATACACATGCTGCTGGATCCACGAGTCCCACCATGTGTACTCTTTGGTTGGTGATTTATTCCCAGGAGCTCTGAGGGTACTGGTTAGTTTATATTGTTGTTCCTCCTAAGGGGCTGCAAACCCTTCAGCTCCTTGGGTCCTTTCTCTAACTCTTCCAGTGTCCGACTAATACAAAAGTAGAGGCTCACAGCCATCCATTGGACTGAGCACAGGATCCCCAATGAAGGAGCGTTGAGAACAATTAAGTGTATCATTTGCTCATCAAACAGCTGTGGAAGCCTGCAGTGATAGCTCTGCAGAACAGCCTACACTTACTACAGAGCATTTTCCCTTTTATAAGATATCCAAGTAACTGTACTTTAATCATCTAAAATTATTTAAGATATTAAGTTTATGTAATCAGAATCTTTTGAAAGATGTCTAAATTTTTGATTATACACAAAGTTTTTTTTTTATTATGGAAACCTAAAAAAAAAAGATACAACTGCTTATCCTTTAAGCCAGTGATTATTAGATCGCTTGAGAATGAGGACAAAGAAAGCAAACATTTGTTCTGATAAATCCTGATAGACAAAGACCAGCTTTCCTCACAGGTACCCTTGTTTTTATGTTCAACACAAGGAAAATATTTAAGAACTTAAGGACAATGATAATATTGTTAACTTGGAGTGGCAAACATTTCTATATATATGGAACTTTCAGTTTTAGGTCATGTATATCAAGATAGTAGAACATTATAAGATAACTTTATTATTAAACATAAATCAAGGGCTGGAGAGAGAGCTCAGTAGTTAAGAGCACTGACTGCTCTTCCAGAGGTCCTGAGTTCAATTCCCAGCAACCACATGGTGGTTCACAACCATCTGTACAGCTACAGTGTACTCATATACATAAAGTACATAAATAAATAAATCTTTAAAAAAATAAAAGTAAATCAAACATAACTGTCCTGCTTTATGATTCAGAAGTTCCCCCTCCTTCCGTTCCTCTCCCCCTCCTTCCCTTTTCCCTCCTTCCCTCTCTCCTTTCCTTCTTCCCTCCCTTTTCCTCTCCCTTCTTCTCTTCCTTCTTCCCTCCCTCCCTTCTCTCCTCCCTCCCTCTCTTCCTTCTTCCCTCCCTTTTTCTCTTTCTCCCTCTTTCCTTTTGTTGGTTTTCTTCTTTATTCCATCCTTTCTTCTTTCCTTCTTTCTTTTTCTTTTTTTATGGAGACAAGGTCTTACTCTGTACTCTGTAGCCCAAAGATGACCTCTAATTCTCTGCAACCCTCCTCTTGCTTCAACCTCCCAAGTATTGGGCTTATAGGCCTGAGCTACCAGAGGCCCATAGTCTGAGGGACCCTCTGTAGAAACATAAACTACCATTGTTTATGATTATAAAGAATTCTGTTTATTGCTGAACTGCATGAGGGACACACTGTAGTAGTTTGAATTTGCTTGGCCCATGGGAAGTGGCACTATTAGGAGGTGTGGCATTATTGGAAGAGGTGTGGCCTTGTTGGAGGAAGTGTGTCACTGTGTAGGCAGGCTTCATGGTCTCTATGTTCAGGCTCTGCCTAGTGTGGAAGTAATCTTTTCCTAACTGCCTTCAGATCAAGATGTAGAACTCTTCGTTCCTC
>JADRCD010228993.1:0-17778 GCA_019843815.1 Montemys delectorum
GGCACCATTTAGAAGCTTGTCTTGAATCCTCAAAAGCAGTTTTACATAAAAATATAATTGTGCGATGATGTCCAAAAGTGGTACCAGTCGCCTGGGACAAAAGTTGTTAATGCTTTGTAATTGTTTTATGTTTTTATTTTTGTAGCTAATACTGGTGACAATAACATATGAAAGAAATCATGCTTGATTAAATAGGAGTCACAATAGAGAACATTCAGTTACACCTTAATGATCAAGACGTATAAAGCACGAGGAAACCAGGTTAACTGAATTGCTATTCAGTTACTATTAGATTTAATGTTGATTGAAAATCAAATTGTCTGAGACCTGAGTGATGGGTCAGATGTTTAGAGCACTTGATCTTTTTAAGAGGACTTGGGTTCAGTTTCCTGCATCTAATCTACATAGTGTCACATGACCATCCATAACTCTGGTATTCGGGAGTCAAGGCCATCTTATGAACCCCGTGGATACTGCACACACATGTGGTACTTGTATATACATATATGCTAAGCACTCATACACATAAAAAGATAAATCTTTTTATAAAATCAAGTTACTTTATGAAATCTCTCTTGAAAAAATATGTCAGCATCAATGATGGAAACATGCTATTGGCTCTGATGGATAAATTTTGATGCAAATTTTAATGCTTATTAATTTTTATATTTCTGTACAAATTAATTTAATATGATGGATTCATAAGTACTTACAGAATTAATTAGTAAATATTTTTTACTAAGAAATTTTCATTACTTTTGAGGAAGTTTCCAAATCCTTCAATGACAATAAGACAAGAAGCTTTAGAGAGGCATAAGAATAATTAGAACATTAATCATTCACATTTACTCATTAAATGAAACTTCATATACGTTTATAGTAGGGGTGTGCAAAAAATTATATTTATCTCTGAAAGTTCTTGAGTTACAGTGCTTGCACTTCCCGTTTATTTGAAATACTGATTTTTTTTCATATTCCCTGAAGGCAAAGAGATTTATGAATTCAGTCTTTAGTATTTTAATTTTTTATTATTTGTGTGTATATGGTGTGGTGGTAGTGATGGTGGTGTTGGTGGTGGTGATGTGTGTGTGTGTGTGTATAGATATTATCTGTGTGGGAGTCCTTAAAGAGACCAGAAGAGGTATTTGCACACCCTGGAACTGAAGTTTCAGGTAGTTGTAAAACACCTGATTTGGGTTCTGGGATCAGAAATTCTGGCTCTCTGGAAGACAACTTGTAAATTTTCTTATGATTCTTGTTAATAGTTTAAGTATAATTCCATATTCTATACTTGAATTATGAGTGACTATTTCAAATCATCTCCAAGGCCTAGATTATAATATAAATGCCATGTTGAAGTCCTTCATCATGTGTTAACATTTGCTTAGACTTGGTTAATGAGATCACATGAAGGAAATGTTTTCAGGGCTCTATGTTACTTGGAATATTCTTCTGTGTCTTATGGTGTGTATAGATCTTATCTTCTAAAAGCCTCAATATCAAGCAGTTACTAAAACTTTAAATGGGAGTGGGTGGTGAGGCACCCTCATAGAGGCAGGAGGAGGGGAGATGGGATAGGGGGTTTCCAGAGGGGAGACCTGGAAATGGGGAATCATTTGAAATGTAAATAAAAAAATTCAATAAAAATTAAAAAAAAAGTCTGAGAGAAAATAACAGAGCTAGGTTATGAATAGTGATAAAATGACTATTCTTGGAGAAATCAGAAGTGATTGGGTTGTACAAGAGAGGCTTGAGAAAAAATAGTTCATGAGTTGTTTAGGTTATAGATAAGTGCTTAGAGAGTATGGAAAATATAAACAGGCATAACAGTGAACTTTTTGGAACATCAAAAGGACAAATTTAAGATGTGGTTTGGAAATTCTGAATATATCTGTTTAGCAAAATGGAGCTAAAACAGTTGATAAATGGACAATTAATAGAGTGCACACAGACTAATGGTTTTCTGTGATTGAAGTTATAACAGAAGACAGGTTGTTAGAAGACTCTTGCAGTACTCTACACATGGGGTGATGAGAACAGGCTGAGCATAATGAATTGAAGAGAGAAAGGCACCTGAATTAGTGAAAGATATTTGGAGACTGGAGGTGGCTTGAAGGAGTGAGATGTAGCCCAGAATACAATGCATCCAATAAGGTTGTTGTAGAGGAATATAAAATTTCTTTTTTCTTTAGTTTATTGTGACATCTTTCTAGTTGCTTCCTAGTAAGTCAGGAAAGCTGCCAAAAATTCAACCTACTGAATAAGAAGTCCTGAATTTGTTGCAGGTGCTTGGGGTGTGTGTAATGGAATGCAGACACATTTCCCACATAATGGTACCCTTTGTTTGACTTGAAGGTTGACTTGAAGTGAGGCTTCTTCTGACTAGAGATAGAGTAAAGTGAGGTGGGCAGAAGTGGGCAGACTTGATATTATATTAGCTAATTGCAGCTCAAATGAATATGTATCAGGACTGGCAAAATATTGCCCAGAAAAGCTATACTCCCATGTGTATTCTACTGCTAAAGAGGATGGGAGTAAAGACAAAAGCAATGATATTCTTTTCTTTTGACAGTTACTCTGGTGTTCAATGTTGATATCTGTTAGTAAGACATACTGCTAGGGACTAGAGGCCCCTCTTGCTTAAGTATTATGCATGGATATGGTTACATTTTACCTTTGAATGTACCATGATGTTCTTATAGTCTTCACCATAGGGTGAAATATCACAGGATTTTAAGTGGATTCCCCCATATACATATATCATATAGAAACTCCTAGTACTAGCAAATCTAAGTAAAAGATGATACAGGTTTTCAGTGGCTGTTACCCAGCATCCTTAAAATATAATGAGTCAGGTGATTAGTTATGAACATGAGTGACACATAAAGTAATCAGGAAAAACATTATTCAGGCCATGGCTTGTTTAAGACCTATCCATTGGCCACCTGTTTGGTATGATCACACAGATACGATAGAACTGTAGAATCTCAGGCCCTGGCACAGACTACTTTGAAGTGACCTCTTGCAAGCCACATATTTGTGCAAAGCCTTGATACATGCTCTTCACTCACTTTGATCCTCATCTTTTCTGTGTATACATTCAACATTTGCTCAGCGATATGTGCAATCTCTTCTTTAGTTCTCTTCTGAGTCATCCAGTCTACTTCTTGAGGCAATGTAGACACTTGTGACAGATTTGATAACACCACTGTATGTGTAAATCCATACTATGAAAGAGCATGCATTAATTGCTTTTCTTTGAACCCTTTAGATAGCTGAAAACAGTTATGACAAGAGAGAATGAGGGATGCTATAGAGGACTTTCAAAAGAATGTTTGCAAATTAAAACTTTTAGTGCATTATAATGCCATGACTGAAAAAAATTTAAAATTTTGTTTGTCATCACTTCTACTTTTCAGTAGAGCTCCCGAGAAATATTTCTCAAAGGTGAGATATTTAATCCAAAAAATGTTCATGGAGCATTTATATACTTATGAGACTGGATAGATATCGATTCTGACTACATTAAGCCTCTGTTCACTACTGGAGGAAAAATACTTGAGCATTGCTTGCAACATCACATTAACAATGAATAATTCAGTTGAGGTCTATGTAAGAAAGATATTTAATTTGAAGCTTTTGCCACATCATATAGAAATATGTGTCAAGGAATTCATTTTCAAGCATTGTGTCTTTGCATAGGGAAATAGTGGAATGAGGACACAGAGTATTGACACATAGCATACAGTTAACTGTACATAGCAGGAACAATATTTCCTCCCATATTCTATTGCAATGTTTGTGGCTTATAGAAGACTGTGTGGAGAATCAGTGAGTAAAGAACTGTTAGGTCACAGAATGATTGAGTGTAGAGAAAGACTCCAAATTATAATACCCCACATTTTGAAAGCGGCTGCTGGTAATTTGACCAGTTTATTTTTCTTTGGCACTAGCAGCAGCTCTACTAAGGCAGAGTAAATGTCATAAAATGTTTTGTTTTCCAGCAGCCATTGGCAAATAATTGGCATCTGTTTTCTGTTGTCTAGCTGCAGTTGCGCTTTCTGAAACAGAAGTTTCCATTCCTCTTCTAATAACTTGTTGATTTTAGACTCTCAAGGGATCCAAGGTGGGGGCGGGGGGGAGCTGGGAAAAGAAGAAAAGAAAGTCTTCAAAACATTTGGGATGCAGCAACCTGGATGCATTCTGTGTGCATTCCATAGCAGGTTATTTGGAGTCATTGGTATTTCCAAAAATAAACCAGCACAAGAAGTAAGGGACTTTCTCCTACTTTCATTTTTAAACGAAACCTGAAACAACAGATTCTCAGATACAAACCAGAGGAGACAAAGGACCTTCTGGAAACAATTTAGTTCATCTACTTTTTTGACAAGTGCTTCATGTGTTCACTGTTATAGATAAAGGCGGGGCAAACCTCTAGAGTGTTGAAATTGGGTTTGCCTTGCATTCAAACACTTTCAAAAGCTCAGATAAGTAGGGGATGTGATTATTTTGTAGAGCAGGAAAGGCACTTACCACTGCAACTGTAGGGGCCTCTCTGGTTTTAATGTTTAAGAGCAGATAAAATGACACTTTCACTGACTTCAGGCGTTCTTCTGGCTGAGGACTAGGCCATTAATAGTCATTAACACTCTTTCAAATGTATTGCCAGAGTGGTAATGAAATCAACACCTTCTAATTTTTATACTGAAGCTCTGCCAAAGCGCATTTGGTCTTGTCACTACATAAGGATGTGCTGTGCTATGTGCTTGCTACTTAAGATATCAACATAAACACTGAATAAAAACATAAATCTTTTATGATGTGGAGACATGTTGCCATTTTATTGTAAATCAACGTAGTTCAATTATTCAAACCTACCTCATTGTTTACTAGATGAAGGGCAGATAGGCCAGTGGTAGGGTCAACTCCCAGTCTGAGTGGACTATTAGTTTTGTCGTTTCAAACAAATCATTAGCTGAAAGGTTTTCATTAAAATTTGAGTTGGTGCCATGTCCCCACCTTTGTCATTTAGTGAAATGTCTACAATACTCAGCAAAGCAAATTTCTTTTGTTTCTCTAAAACCAATACCTATTCTAATCTTAGGTATTCATGATCTGCAAGATTAGCTTGAAAATGCAAGGATAATATGTCCATGTACTGTCCAACTTACAATCTTTTGTAATGGAGCAATATGTTGCGTTTAGTAATATCTACAGAAGAGAAATACCAAAAGTAAGAAGTTGGGGAAAAAGAGAAAGAGAAGAAAAGAGAGAAGGAGAGAAAGAGGCAGGGAGAAAGTTTTCTCTTGTTAACCTTTGGAATTACAATTTCATCATTATTGAAATAGATTTATAGGTTGTAAAAGAAACCAGTTTGGAAGGAGAATGGAAACTCCTTTACTCATCCTTTTCCCACTGGCCTTAGCGGCTTCTGCAGTAGCTAAGCTGAGTTAACTTTGCCCTGTTTAAACTTGCTTTTGGTTTTTCTTTCCCAGTTACACCAACACTCCTAATCTACCTTTTCTGCCACATCCAATTTCTGTGAGGCTCAATGTAGTTTTGTTGTCATTAGAAGGAAAGAAGTCGTGTTTATTTCTAATCATCATGTTCTCCAGTATTGATCATTATAGCTTGTAAGGACATTAATCCTTTCTCATAGGTAGCTATGTGTAAAAGAGAGAGGGCTATAACATAACATTTTACCCTTATTGATTACTTGTTACAGTCATCATGTGTAGTCTCTCAGAACCCCTCCATCAGTTGATAGGCCAACATCATAGAACAGTTCTGCCTACTCATGTTATCTTTATTTGGTCTGAGAAGCTTTTATTTAGCTTTTATTTTAATAATAAAAGCTTATTTAGAAGCTTTTTATTTTTAGAGTTGTTTTCAATCTGTGTAAAGGATATATGGATACTGGGTGTATTAGGATTAAAAGAAGGTAGTTGTTTTCCTGTGGAATGTCACATTCGAGGGTCAAGAAGAAAATATCTTTTTTTTTTTTTTTTTTTTGCACAGAAGATCATCATCTTTAGACAAGGAACAAATGGGGCTGAGAATACTGCCTGGCCCTAGCTCTCAGATCCTTGGGGCCAAGCTATAACAAACATAAGAGGGGATACAAAGAAGGGCAATCATCAGATTTGGTCTTGAATATCTTTATATGCAATAAACCTTATATTTTGAAGTAAGCGATACACTATGGAATAACAGGATAGAGATAAGAGGCTTCATTTACCTCAGAGCATCTGACGTTTCCTTTACTCCTACAGATAGAGAAATAATTATTTGGGCAGAAAAAAATGCTGGTAGAAAGCAATTAGCTTTGGGATGGGAAGAAAACTGGTGAATTGAAAGATAGAACATGCACTTTGAGGAATCCCTTGAGGAATCCCAGCCTTCTATGCAGAGAATCTCATAAAGACCTCAAATCACTTGCTTGCTGAACTTTGAAAACACACACAAAGATTCTGCTTTCTGAGGTCAATACCAGAAAAGGGAAAATGCAAGCTCAGAGCCTTAGAGATGCTTCTCCACATGGGAGATGATGATCAATCTCCACTCCATGTCCCTATTCAAATCTTTGCAGTCACTTTCAGATGTCAGCCATCTGTAGGATTTATGAGTGTTGGAACCAAAGTGACTGAATTTTAAAAATTACATTTAGGGTTATGTTTCATGGCCACAGGGGGGAAAACATAAACATTACATAGCAATGACATTTTATCATCTCAAAGATTTTTCCCAACTAAGTTTTCAAAGTCTATGTCTTCTCAGAGTAATACTTTTCATCTCTCTTGCTGCTTCTGTATGAAGCCCTCACATTGTCAGTGACGTGTAAGTTTTTATTTTTTCCTTCATAAAATCAATCTTTCAGTCCCTAGATCCCACTTTTTCTAGACATGGTACAGAAAGTTTGGTTTTGACAGCTGGATAAGAAGTTGATATGATAACAGCAGGGTGGTGGTGGTACACACCTTTAATCCCAGTACTTGGGAAGCAGAGGCAGGTAGATTTCTGAGTTCGAGGTCAGCCTGGTCTACAGAGTGAGTTCCAGGACAACCAGGGCTACACAGAGAAACCCTGTCTCGAAAAACAAACAAACAAACAAACAAACAAACAAAAAAAGAAGTTGATAACATTAAGAAAATATTTGGTAAAATACCTTTAAGATTTGGCAGTATACAAAATTAAACAGGGAATGAAGTCAAAAGTAACAGATTTCACTCTTTTTACAGCATGTTTCTTTGTTAAATAAAATGCATTTGATTTTTGGGGGCCAACAGATAGTCCTCCAACTCTCCTTGATCTTGATGCCTAGTGTGTTCTCTCTTCCTTGGAGTTTTTTTTTTTCCAAAGTTCCTAAATGAGAAATTTGCTTGTAAGGTAGTTACATACACATGGGAAGGAGAAATGTGTGACCTGACATGTCTGGTAAGTATACTGTATAAATGAAAAGCTAAGGATCGGCATAAAGATGGTCCTTGCTCTGGATATTTTTCCATGAAGACTGAGCATCCTCAGTTTTAATACTAGTCAGTTTTGTGAGATGAGCACAAACACAAACACCATCATGTAAGTTTATGCAAAATTTTCTAAAACGTTTTATGGGCATAAAAAAATCCGTTATTATTAAATCTATAACTTTGTAATAATGTTGGATGTATTTAGAAAACCTTTAATTTTTTTCCTTTTTTTCCAAGTTTCTCTCTGAAGCCATTAAATGTCAATAAACCTGCAAACACATTTCTTGCATATCTGAAACTGATAATTTACTTACATATAGTAAATGATCAGTAGCTATTTTTAAAAATAAAGTGCAACTGTCAAGATTATCCTGCTATGTGTTCCTCTGAGGGTTTTAAAATTGAGACTATGAATATCTCAGAAATTATCAAGGCTTCCAGGACTATACAGCCAGTCAACAAAGATCCAGAATACAATTTGGAATACTGAGTTTCTTCTATAGTTATTTATCTGGATAATAACTCAGTTATATTCTCAACATAACTTAAAATTGATCTCCTTCAGTATTTTAAATTAAATTCTCTTACACAATCATTTATAGCACAATGAAAACATACATAGGCTTAGGACAGTTATTACATAGTAAAATGTGAAATACAGAACAATCAGCAGTATTTGATGCACCCACTTTAATACTTACTGAATTTTGGGAATCATCTAATTCTGAAAATTCCAAATCTTCTAGATGAATTTTCTAACTTAGTTTTAGATTTTGGCACTTGCTTGTCATTTTTTTCAAAAAAAAAAAATCAAAAGAGACATGTTATTCCATGAATTCTTCATATAATTCAAAGTATAATGAAAGTGATGCATGGTATAGGAAATCTTGGAATCCTCATCAGTTTTTGTTTTAAAAAAATAAAAAAAATTTCATATTATGCACAACCCCACCAATTTTGAAAGGCTCAAATAGTAAAATGTTTGCTGTACAAGCATGTAAGCTTGAGTTAGGATCTCCAGCATGCGTGGTAAGTGTCTAAAGTGGTGGGTGCCGGTAAATTCAGAGGTAGGGAAGCAGAAGCAGGGGGATCCTGGAGTTCACTGCATGGCCAGCCTAGCCTAATCAGTCCGCTTTAGTCTCAGTAACAGACTCTTTCTCAAGACAAGAGAAAGTTGATTAAAGAAGATAGAACCTATCAAGGAACAGCATCAATGATAATAGTAAACACTCAATGAAAATAGACTTGAAGAGAAGATATTAGAGTGTTCAACAAACATGCTAAAAGTGTTCAATAATGTCAGTGAACATATCAGGAAAAAAGAAATTAAAGCTATCTTGCAAAATGCCTGCAAAACATAAGACCTTTTATTTTCTTGAAAGTTGGGTAAATATGTAGAGAAATTGCAGCTGTCATGTCTATTGAAAATACAACAAAATACAAGCTCTTGCTATTTATTTATTTATTTCATTTTATTAGATATTTTCTTTATTTGCATTTCAAATGATATCTCCTCTCCTGGTTAACCCCCTTTAAAAAATATCAAAAACAAAAACTAAAAACAAACCTTGTTTCCTCCCCTGTCCCCCTGTCCCAGACACTATTGTGGATGCCAGCAAGTGCTCGCTGACAGGAGCCTGATATAGCTGTCTCCTGAGAGGCTCTGACAGTACCTGAGGCTCAAAGCAATCCATTGGACTAAGTACAGGGTCCCGAATGGAGGAGCTAGAGAAAGGACATAAGGAGCTGAAAGGTTTGCAGCCCCTTAGGAGGAACAACAATATGAACTAACTAGTACCCTCAGAGCTCCCAGGGACTAAACTGCCAACCAAAGAGTACACATGGTGGGACTCATGGCTCAAGCTCCTGCTTTAAAAGGTGTTGTGAACATGTATTACATAGGGAATTTATTCTAAAACCTTTGGCAAAATGTTGATGAGTTTTTATTACAGTTTAAGAAGACTCATTCATTGCATTTTAGGTTGATCTTGTCTGTAAGCATGTGGAAAAAGATAGTAGAGTGATTGTAAGTGCCAAACACTTCTCCATTCATAGGTAATGATGTTGCGGGGGAGGGGAGTAGCATTTAGAGTAGGAAGAAGGAAGATTTGGTCAGTGTTTCCTATGTGACTTGCATGCACCTCTGATGCTTTAGAAGAAAACTAAGAATGCACATGTAACAAAGATGCCCTGGGACTGGATGACAGACTGCAACTGCTCAGTCTCAAGCAATCAGAAAAGACACAGAATCCTCAATATTTCTCCATTTTAAAAGCACATTTGTTTGTTCTTGTTGTTGTTTTTTGTTTTTTGTTTAGAGGGGAAACCTGGAAATATGACATGTAAATAATGAAAATATCTAACAAAAGAAAAAAAATAAAATAGAAAAAAAATAAAAGCACATTTCATTATTAATATAAATTTACATATCATATTTTAAAGAGTTACAGTTTTGATATGGAACATCATAACATAAAAGTCAAAATAGTCTGAGTTTTGATAGTAATACTGTGATACAACTTGAGATCTTATTTCAAATTTTAGGAAAAAAGGAATGAGTCACAGTATTTTGTGGGGATATAGTGTGTGAAGGTCTGTCTTTGTATACTCAATTGTTAATTCTGCACCAGCAGAGAGCTAAATGCTAGCCAGATCTTGCTTTCTATAGCCCTT
The DNA here is from genome assembly GCA_019843815.1 of Montemys delectorum. NCBI lineage: Eukaryota > Metazoa > Chordata > Mammalia > Rodentia > Muridae > Montemys > Montemys delectorum. The sequence continues at coordinate 10,140 of JADRCD010228993.1, forward strand.
ACCCATCTCAGAGTTTTTAAATATTTATTCTTTCTTCACCTGCCTAAGGAAATCTAGAATTGTATCTGGTTGACTTTAATAAAGATCTGACAGCCAATTGCAGAGAGTGAACTGGAAGGTGGATCTTCTGGGAAGAGAAAGGAACTCTGGTAGAAGAATTGAGGAGATTGTTCCTATGGGGTTGGAAGTGGATGGATTGACCAGAGAAGAGCAGAGAGGTAGACCTGGTTATATGTCAAGACGTAGGCCAGAATTATAAAGTAGTCGGGAGATTGTCAAGCTAAGCTAAGCTTTAAAATATTAATAACCCTCTGTGTCATTATTTATACCATTGAAAGTGTGAAAAAGTCCCAATATATATACTCCTAAGAAAAAGCAGAATATTATCATTTCACTAACACTTCTTAGTAGACTATTCTAAATATTGCAGAAATATATACCTTTTAGTGAAATATTAAGTTTACCCAACTTCAAGATCCTTCAACAGAAAGGTTGCACAATAACACACTTTTTAAAAAAATTTTCTTTAAGTGTGTTAGCTTAGATTTGTTTCATTTTAATATTGCTCTTTAATGTTTTACAAAATTTCAAGATTTATGAACCTGAATGTTTACATTTTGCTCCTTAATAACTAAAACAATCTCTATACCTTGAAAGTACAACTGAGTCAGTGATTATATTAGTAGATATATTTTTCCTTAATAGAAAATGTTTTATTTTATTTATTCATTTGCCAGATGTCCAGTTGACACATGTAGCGCATTTATACTCTAACAATCTATACTTCTCAGTGTGTATCCTTTAACATACACAGTTCTTCTTGCTCATGTTATAAAAGTCAGATCTCATGTTGGCTAATATTTTTGTCAACTTGACACAGGCTAGCATCCTCTGGGAAGAGGAAACCTTTAGGTTCTGGCATGAGTTGCTGCTGTGGCTGCCTTCACAGTGGACAATAACCAGTTGAGCCTTTTAGTTAGTTTGGATAAGGCTTTGTCTATCCTGTTGTTTTTTCTCAAAGAACAAAATCTATGTTTCATTAATTCTTTCTATATTTCTCTTTGTTACTATTTTATTGATTTCAGACCTCAGTTGATTACTTCTTGTGACTAGTCCTCTTAGGGGTGCTTACTTCTTTTTGTTCTAGAGCTTTCAGGTAGGCTGTTAACTTGCTAGTATGAAATTTATCACTTTTTCACTTAGTGCTATGAAATTTTCTGTAACACCACTTCATTGTGTCCAATAACTTTAGGTCTGTAGTATGTTTATTTTCATTGAATTATCAAAAGGTTTACTTTCTTTCCTTCTTTCTTATTTTCTTTCTTTCTTTCTTTCTTTCTTTCTTTCTTTCTTTCTTTCTTTCTTTCCTCAGTTGTTATTTAGTATGGAGTGGTTCAATGTCTATGAATTTTAGGCTTTTTGATGTATTCTGTTGAAATTCAGCTTTATTCCATGGTGGTCTAATAGGATGCAGGGAGTTTGTTTCAATTTTTTTTTCTATTTTGATTTTTTGAGACAGGGTTTCTCTGTGTAGCCCTGGCTGTCCTGGAACTCACTCTGAAGACCAGGCTGGCCTTAATCTGCCTGCCTCTGCCAAGTGCTGGGATTAAAGGCATACACCACCACTGCCAGGCCAATTTTTTTCTCTTTCTTTCTTTCTTTCTTTCTTTCTTTCTTTCTTTCTTTCTTTCTTTCTTTCTTTCTTCCTTCCTTCCTTCCTTCCTTCCTTCCTTCCTTTCTTTCTTTCTTTCTTTCTTTCTTTCTTTCTTTCTTTCTTTCTTTTTATCTGTTGAGACTTGCTTTGGAACTGAGTATGTGGTCACTTGGGAGAAAGTTTTATGAGATCCTGAAAAGAAGATATATTCTTTTGGGTTTGGGTGATGTTCGGTAGACATCTATCTGTTTTGGTTTATAATGTCTGTTAGCTCCAATATTTAGCCATTTTATTTTTGTCTAGATAACTTTTTCATTGGTGAGGGTGAGATATTGAAATATCTGATTAGCAATGTGTGAGGGTCATTTTGTAACTTTAGCTTTAGTAATATTTCTTTTACAAATGTGGCTGTCCTTCTGTGTGGAGTATAGTTGGTATGAATCGAAATATAACCTTGGTGGATTTTTCCTTTCATGACTGAAATGTCCTTCCCTGTCTCTTTTGATTATTTTTGTCTATTTTGTTGGATACTATAATGACTACCAGCTTGTTTCTTAGGTCCATTTGCTCTTTGGTCTTTTTTTTCCCTCTGATTTTGATGAAAAATATTTTCTATGTCTTTGAGCTGGGTTCTTTTCCATGCTCTATTCCTATTATTCTTAGGATTAGTATTTTCATAATGTTGCAGATTTCCTCTATGTTTTGTTTTGGAAATTTTTTTGTTTTAACATTTTCTTTGACCAATGTATCTACTACTGTTCTTTCAACTCCTGAGATTCTCTCTTCCATCTTTTCTGTTTATGCAGCTTACCAACTTACCTTAGTAATTCCTGTCTGCTTGCTTAAATTTTTCATTCTAGAGATCTCTAAATTTGTGTTTTGTTTATTGATTCTATTTCCCTTTCCAGGTTTTCAACAGTTTTGTTTATTTCCTTCAATGGGTTTTTTTTGTTTTTCTCTTCTTCTTCTTTTTTTTTTTTTTTAAAAAAAGGATTTATTTTTTTCCTCTTTTTTATGGAGTATTTTATTTATTTACATTTCTACTGTTATTTCCTTTCCCAGTTTCCCCTCTGTAGCCCCACTATGGTATCCCCCTACCCCTGCTTCTATGAAGGTGCTCCACCACACATCCAAGCACTCCCCACCTCCCTATTCTAATATTCCCCTGCCCTGGGGCATCGAGTCTTCACAGGACCAAGGACCTCCACTCCCATTGATCTCAGATAAGGTCATCTTCTGCTACATATGCTGCTGAAGACATGGGTCCTTTTTGGTTGGTGGTTTAGTACCTTTGAGCTCGGGGGGTGGGGCAGGTCTGGTTGGTTGATACTATTGTTCTTCCAATGGGGTTGCAAACTCCTTCAGATCTTCCAGTCCTTGTCCAAACTCTTCTTTAAGGATCTCTGTTTTCTTTATAAAGTTGATTTTAACATTTTTCTTGTCTTGTCTTTAGCTGGATTAGAATATTCAGGACTTGTAGTCAGATAGTTGGGTTATGGTGGTGAGATATTACATTGCTTGTTGTTACTGTGTTCTATGATGTCCTCAAGGCCTGTGTGTTTGTTGTGATTATAGGTTAGGATTCTGATTTCTGAGTTGTGTTTGTTGGATGGGCATTTTGCTGCTTAGTTTCTATTTCCTCTCTGGGCTTTTAGTTGGTATGGTCTTTGACTGAGCAAGGTATGGGACAAAGCCTGAGTTTGGTATGGGACAAAGCAAAGAGGATGATTGGGGGAATGCTGAATAGTATTGATATGTGGGTACTGAAAAAGTTGTGAAGATATTTTGGTGGAGTGCCTACCTAGAATTCTGGGATTGAGTATGGCCTCTGGTAGAGCAGGAGGTCTAGGTCTGAGTTGGAGTTTGGGACATGGAAGTACACACTGGACTTATTAATAATGACTTCTCACCAGCATATTATTTTAACAATAGTAATTGACTGGTACAGGGAAAACTAAGAAACTATACTTCTTTCCTTCTCTCTCTTCCTTCCTTCCATCCTTTCTTCCCTCCTTGTCTTTTTTTCTTTTACTTTTTACTCATTATTGTAAAATTGTATTCCTCACAAGTTAAGTTTACCAAACTGTGATACATGCCTTGAAAAAGTATCATTGGCCACTGTACTTGGGGTTAGTTCAAGAACCTGATCTCAATCTTTACCTAGAACAAGGATGATCTTAACTGAGATTTGAATCTAGGTGATTCTCTTTCTCTTGATGTTTTCCATACCTTGTGCCAGGCTTACTATGTGTTTTGGAATATGTTTTAGAGGTATGTGTTAATCATTATTATGATGAAACACCATTACCAATGCAATTTGAGAAGGAAAGAGTTTATTCAGCTTAAGAGTCCACATCCCATTTTATCATCAAAGGAAGTTAGGACAAGAACTTAAGCAGAACAGGAAACTGGGAGTAGGGGCATGAGGGAGAAGGAAATCATGAGAGACCATGTAGAAGTGCTGCTTACTGGCTTGCTCCACATGGCTAGCTCAACCTGATTTCCTATTGAACCCAGGAAACCAGCCTAAGCATATCAATATGCACAGTGGGCTGGGCCCCTTCTATAAATCAGTAATTAAGAAAATGCCCTATTGACTTGCCTATAGACAGACGTTATAGAGGCATTTTCTCAGTTAGGGCTCCTTCCTCCCTGATGATTCTAGTTTTGTCGAGTTAACATAAAACTAGCCAGTAAAAGAAACACTTTCATACAAACATCACTTTTCAATTAGAACCTTTCCTTTTTCATGTACCCTCAAGGTGGCATATTAATATTAGCATCATCATATAAAACATAAATAACTTTAAAAGCCCCACAATCTTTATAAATTCAAACACATTAAAACTGCAGTCTCATTAAAATACCCAATATCTTTTAAAAAATCCAAATTTTCCTTTAAATTTCACAATCTTATAGCTATGGGCTCCTGTAAAAATAAAAGTTAAATTAAATTCCTTCTCACTTCAAAAAGGGAAAAGTGAAAGCACAGTCACAAGTTGACCAAAGCAAAATCAAACCCAAACAAGATAAATGACCCAATGTACAGTGTTTGGGTTTCAGCCACAATCTGGGATCCTCCTTTTGATTTTTTTTTTCTGTTCAGTTTGGCATGTGCCACCTCATCAAGGTAACTTCTCTTTGCAGTGGATGAAAGCCATTTCCAAAAAGTTCCAATCAAATACAAATGAAAACTTGTGAATCGCAGTGCCAGTGGACATACCTACAAAACACTTCTGCACATAAAGCTTAGGGAATGTTGGGGAAAGGGGGTAGAGTGATTGTGAGAGCAACAGGATCAAGGAGTTCGCTGTGAGATTATGTTTCTTAGTAACACCGGAAGATGTATTCATTAAGTCTCACCAATACACATTATTTTTATGTTACATAATGCATTTGGCAAAATTCATTGTGTGCTTTGTGTTCTACATTCTCATTAATTTTCAGTTTGCTATATGATTATCCTATTTACAAGTTATGTACTTGAATGAATGTTCAACACTTTTGCAGGTACATAACAAGGTACAAGATACAGTCATCATTGACATTTTATTGACCTTCTGAGAACACATAGAAAATTATTAAGAAGTTAATTAAATCTACCAGGTTTATATTTGATGCTGTTCTATGGACAACATAATTATTGTCTTGGTATTACCATTTGTCAGTATTTGTTTTATATATACAATATATATGATATTATATATATATATAACACATATTATATATAATATGTATAACATATACATGTTAACACACACATATATAACATATATATAATATCATATATATATATATGTTATTTTACTTATTTACATTTCAAATGTTATTTACTTTCCTGGTTTCTCATTCAGAAACCTCCTATCCTATCCCACCTACTCCTGCTTCTATGAGGCTGCTCCCCCACCCATCCATCCACTTACTCATGCCTCCCCACCCTGGCATTCCCCTACACTAGGGCATCAAACCCTCCCAGGATCAAGGACCTCTCCTCTTATTGATGCCTGTCAAGGTCATCCTCTGCATAGGTTTGGGAAGAATTTTAAAAGGACTGATGATTTTCAGTTAGTTACAAAATAAGATTCACATTTGTGATTTCAAGTCAATGGCTTTGGAATCTCAGCTTTAGTCTGAGAAAGAGGAAGAAAAACCAGAGAAAATATATGATCTGAAAATTTTTAATAGAGTTTTTTTGTGAGCATTAAATTATTTCAAGGCTTATATTTCATTAAAGACATAGAACAGCAACAAAAACTTATCAGTTTCCATGTTGCTACGAGGGAGACTAGTGACAGAAGTAGTCATAAAACAAGTTTCCTGTTATAGTCAATAAGAAAAATAAAGTACTGGAGAAAGTAAATATACCCTTTACCCAAAGTCCTAAATCTAGTTCTGAGTTCTGTTAGTATATGCCTCAGGGTTGACTACGTCTGTTTTTATTTCTGAGATCTCCAGGAACTCCTCAACTCCAACTCTTTCCTCTTTGGAAAACTGCTGTTCTTTCTCAAGTCCCTGCCATTTCCAGTGAGGGTCACTGTATTTATTCAGTGCCAATAAGTGAGTAATACATTCTTACTTAGAGAATCTTCTCTATTGTTTTACAAATTAACTAACTGAAACTAAATGGTGATAATGTGTTATTATAGTTAAGGTTAATAATGTACTCATTACCTCTAAAGGATACAATTGCAGACACATTATTTTAAAGGACTATTTTGTTGAATTAACAGAAAATGAGGGGAATGCTTTTGAGCATTGTCAATGAGCACTGACATGGAATTTTTAGCCAGGGAGAGCTGCTGCAAGTTCTTTATCTATTCATCCACAACGTATGGTTCATCATTGTGCTGGATCCTTGAATTATAGACTATTTTAACAATAATCTACTGGCTTATAGCTTGAAACTATCCATTTCACAGTGTTCATAAAAAATATTGTCATCTAATAGATTCCTTACAATAACATTTTCATTTGCAAAAAAGTACTAATGAAAGATGACCAATGTAAAGGTAAATGTTGGCAACTGGAGGGATCTAGAATTACTGAAAAGACATGATTCTGGACATGTCTAGGAGGCATTATTTACATTAAGTAATTTAGATAGGAAGAGTCATTGTGAATGTTGGTAACAACACTCCATGAATTAGGACTCCGGACTAAAAGAGAAGAGAGTGAGTTGAACACCAGCATTCCTCTGTCTGCTGTCTCTGTAGATGCAATGCAACTTGATGGTTCAGATTCTTGCCATCTTGCCTTTTGCCATGATGGGCTGTACTCTCTAACTATCAGATGAAATAAACCTTTTCTCCTTTAAGTTGCTTTTCTCAGAGCATTTTGTTATAGCAATGAGAACAGTAACTAATATAGAACTCTGGTACCTAGAAGTGGGGTCTAACTGGTGATAAATCTAATTTTTTGGAATTGATTACAGGAGAATGTGTGGGCATTTAGAACTCTGCACTAGAAGAACCATAGCATTGCTCTGCTTCACTTGCTTGCCTTGTGGGACTGAGCAACTGCTGGATCCTTGGACTTCCATTCACAGCTGCTGCAGACCGTTGTTGGGAGTTGATTGTTGGGAGTTGGACTACAAACTTGACCTTCTAAGGCAGGACCAGCCGGGAGGCACAGGCATCACAAGTTGCAGGGGAGTCGCAGGGCAGCAGGGACAGGATCCTCTCAGCTTCCGAGTGACAGAGCTGGATCAGTGACCCTCTCTGCCCTTCCCTGCAAGTGGAGGGCCTGCCTCCAGGGAGTACTCTAACCCAGAGACTCAGTGACTTTCTAAATTGGTACCAGCCAGGAGTCACAGGGCTGCAGGGCCAAGACAAGCTCTAGTAAGAGACACCAAGAACATCTAACACCAGAGATCAAGAGATGACTAAAGGCAAATGTAAGAATCCTACCAACAGAAACCAAGACTGCTTGACTTTATCAGAACCTAGTACTCCCACCACAGTAAGTCCTGGATATCCCAAAACACGG
>JADRCD010228996.1:0-21804 GCA_019843815.1 Montemys delectorum
TTCTCTCCCTTCTCTTCAAGGTGGTTTGAGAAGGCAAATCTGAGGGACAAGGATTGTCGCTTCCTGCAGAGGGTTCAGTAAGTTGGTTAGGCCCACTGCCCATTTCATCAGCCTGTTGGGTTCTCCTGGCTCCTCTGTCCCTTCATTCAATTGCTCACGTACACAGCACAGGATTAAACAGACCTGGCCCTTTTCACACAGTGTGTATACATCTAGAGCCTGATGGTGACACGCATAGTTACGGAGAGAAAGGGAAAGCAGGCAGGGGAGAGGCTGGCCTGGGGGCCATTTTTATTAGGACAGCTCATACCTTTATGTAGTGAGACCCTGTCTTGTAAGACAAAACAAAACCTCAAGAACTGGAGAGATAACAGCAGTTATGAATATCTACTAACCCTGCAGAGGATCCATGTTGGGAGCCAAGGCATGGCCACCCGACCGCCTGCCCCTCAACTAGCCTGAGAACTGCTTGACACTTACCTTGGCTAAAAACATCCTGTGTCTGTTTACCAAGAGGCAACGTATCCAGACCTTCCGAGAAGAATCACAAAATGTTCCAGACCTCCTGTCAGCATCTGCCAGATGGCCGATTCTGCAGTGAACCCATTGTTCCCCACCTCTCCCTTTTTTTGCTCTTGTAAAGTATATATTGAGCAGTTTGCTCTAAGTAAAGTAGACCTTGACAATCCTTGCTTGGTCTCGTCCTTTCTCTCACCCGTTTTACCTTTACAGGCATGATCCCCCTCGAACTCCCAAATAACTGAGTCCCTCCGGGCGGGAGAGATCCAGGTTCGGTTCTCAACATCCACATTAAACAACTATAACTCTGGTTGTAGGGGTTCTGATGCCTCATGTCCACCTGCATGCGTGTGGTACACACACACACACACACACACACACAAATAATAATGGTGATAATAATAATAATAATTGGACGGTGGTGGCACACACCTTTAGTCCCAGCACTTGGGAGGCAGAGGCAGGCAGATTTCTGAGTTCAAGGCCAGCCTGGTCTACAGAGTGAGTTCCAGGACAGCCAGGGCTACACAGAGAAAACCTGTCTCAAAAACAAACAAACAAACAAACAAACAAAAACCAAAAAAAAACCCCAAAAATAATAATAATGAAAAACCCCAAAGAGCCCTCATCTCTTGAATCCCCTGCTCCGAGTGTTTAAGTATGGCGGTCCATGGCCCATCTTGAAGGAACCTCAATGAGCTCACTCAGGTGAACTCAGGTGAGTCTGCTATCTGGATAAGCAGAGGGGCTTAGGGTACAGATGCATGCAGAGGGAAGACTACATGAACACTGGGGGAGAAGGCAGCCCACCAGAGGCCTGGGAAGCAACAGCCTGCTACATGTGATTACTTGAGCTGTGCTGTGCAGGCTTCACCATTAGGGGAAAGGCATTTCTGTAGAGAAGGCCGTCCTAGGTGACTGCCGCTCGGCTTGTTATGTCTATGTCAGTGTCTAGCTCCCTTGGAAGGACTTCACTTAGCTAGTCACAGTTGATCCTAACCACAACCCTCAGAGATGTGTGCTCATTTCTCTGATGCAGAAGTGGAGCTCGGGAAAGTGGTGACAGAGGAGGAAGGCCTGGGGGAAGGTGAGCCCTGAGGGAGCAAGGCCTTATGGCAAGGGTTCTACCAGGCTGACTTCTGAGTCCCCTCCTTATCTGCAGCCAGTGGAAGGTCCAACCTGTCTCATATCTGTCTCTTCCCACCCTGCCCCTCAGAAGGCCAAGATTGGAGCCTCCTGCACTCTCACGGACCACAGTGTGCCTGTGTCTGTGTAGGGCCTGTGGTCTTCTGTTAGGCTCTGGGTTAACCCCAAAGCACTAGTCTCTAATTTCAGACGCTGAGGTCAGTGGGGGGGGGGGGGGGAGGAGAGGGGGAGAGAGAAAAGCTGCTTTGGGTGGGAAGGGTATGTGAGTGTCTCAAAGCTGCGGTTCTCAGGCACGGACTTGCAGACCTGCTGGGGAGGAAGGGTAGCTACCATGCCCAGTCAAGTCATGGCCTTGAGTTCTTACTGAAGGCCGGCACCCATGCCTCAGTGTGTTCTATAATTCTTTGTGTGGTCTATCAGCAGGTATGAGAGTCATCAGAGAGTGCGCGTGTGAAGCCGAGACGGTGGCTCTGTCTGTGTCTCGAACCAACACTGCTCACACCCTGTCTGGTGCTGTCATAGGCTGCAGTTGGCTGCACACTCGCCACAGCCCTGGGCTGGGCAGAGAACCAAGAAGGAAGCTCGGGCGTAAGAGGACGGAAACTGCCAACTAGTGTGACAGAGATCTAAACCGCCCACGTGGTCTGTAATCCTCTGCCTGCTCCGCCTCCCCCACCCATGACCTCAGCCTGAGAACTGCAGCTTGGATTTGTGCTCTTCAAGGTCTGTCGCCATCAGCCATTTTCACAAGGATGTAGACAGGAGCTGGCCAGGGGCCTCTGCCTCTGACAACAGCTGATTGTGAAATGCCCTGGCTAATGTACGCCAGAACAAGAGAAGGGAATATCTTTGGGGCTGGAAATGCAGAGACTACAGTAGCCTTGAAGCAACTGGCTGTCCGTCTATGGCTCTGCAGAGGGCTGTCCCTGGGCCGTACACGCTGTTTCTGGAATCTACCCGGAGGCCTCTTCCTCCTTTATTGAAGTCACACCTGCAGGGGCCTGGCCCTTTGTTCCCTTCCCAGGCCAGAGGGGCATTGAGTGTCGAGAGCTGAACATGCCGGACTGAGGTGAGGCTAGAATGGATAGACTGTCAGAGGCTGAGACTGACATCAGGGCAGTTATCCTGGGACTCAATTTTATTAGGAGCCCTGGAGGCATCATGGGCTGTCATCGACCATGCCTGCTGGAAAAGGCTGCAGGTCCCCAGATCTAGGTACCCACAAATAGCCCAGCAGAAGCTGCTGACTACACGTTCCTTCGGAGCCTCTCAAGCCGCCTCTCAAGCCTTGACCACAGGGGTGGGACTGGCGCCTGCTGAAGGAGGATGGTCACAGTGTAGGGACTGTCTCTCTGTGCCCGGCTGGGTGTTCTTACCGCCTGGTCACAAGTTCTTCTACTTTGGGACTAGTTGCTTGGATTTTTTTTTTTTTTTAAAGAAATATTAGCAGAACTGCCTTCGCACCACGCTCCCCTATTTCTCTCAGCCCACCCCACTCCCCCAGCCTACGTCCTGCCTAGGTACCTGGTTTCACTTAGCAGACAGTCAGTGTCCTGCTTATCATTTTATGGGTGATTCTGTAGTTTCAGAGAGGAGAAGCTGCTCTGTTCTGAGAAGGGGCGTTCTGTCTCCTCCTTGGGGAGGAGGCAATGTGTACCTTTGAGACTCAGGGAGCATCTCAGAGGGCTCAAAGTCGGAGTGGGAGGATGCTGGGGTCTGACCTGACCTTCTCAGGATCGGAACAGGAGAGAGTGCTGTGGAAAAGAGGACAAGAGGAAATATTGGGGGTCGGGGACAGCAGGGTCTTGGCAGAAGTGTTCTTCTGACTGGGATATGGGGCGGTGGTTGAGATGGGAAGACAAGAGGTAAACAGGCGGGGCTAGGACCAGGGGGACATGGAACTTCCTGTTGGAAGAGCCCAAAGAAGAATTGCTGATGCAGAAGCTCAAAGGCTGTAATGGGCACGGGACACCCGGAAGGAAGCTGGTGGTTGAAGGAGAGAGGCAGTCCATGGAAGGATCTGATAACCTCAGGGCTCCACTATGAGGACCCTAACGTGGGTCAGAGCAGAAAGGCCCGTGCACTTCTAAGGAGCTCAGAATAGGGGTGTCTGGGTGAGGGGCCCATGGATTAGGTCTGAAACTAGGCAGTGAGGACTCAGTGGACCACAGCCTGAGGCTAGAGAGGTCAGAGGCAGGCGTGGCTCAATTGGAACGCCCATAGTACAAAAAGGCAGCAGCTAATAGTAATCAGGGAGACGTGGTTGGTCTCTTTTGCGAGCATAAAATGAGATGCTCAGAAATGCTGGCAGCAGGCCAAGCCAGGGCAAGCCACAGTCAAACGCAGCTGTGTTATTACTCAAGAAGCCAGCTTCGTCTAGAGCCACACTAGGTGCCCCTTCTGCCCTTCTCTGACTCTTTACAGGGCTGGCCTCTGGTGAACTTCATCTTCTTTGCCTATCTCCAGCTCTTGAGCCCCCACCCCCCCACCGACCTTGTGGAAGGTCTATTCCTTGTGTGCCTATCTTCGGTACCTTCCCATCTTTAGAGGACTGAGTTAGGCACCTGCTCTTTCAGCCGACCATTTCTGTAGGAAGGAACTATACACTCCAGTGCCAACCGGAAGACCTAGTAGAGATACTGGGAGGGACTTCTCTGAGGTTCCTGAAGAAATGACTTCACTGTCCTGGATGTAGGTCCTGGTGTCCTTAGCTGATTTTGGACAGCCCTGGGGCACTATAGAGAGTGTTCCAAATGCAGCCAAGGACACTCCATCCCAGCAATAGCCCAGGGAAGACAGCGGTGGGGTTCAAATGACCATCTGCAAGTCAGAACCTGCTACTCATTGAAGGATGTGATGATCGCCTGTCCAGTTACGAACCTACATCTACCCACCCCTTTGTGCTTTCTTGTCCATACAGCATCCATTTGACTGCTGGTCCCTTTGGACTCTTCAGGTCTTCCCATCCTTTCCTGGCCCTCATCTTCTTAGCCTCTCCCACTGATTGCCTTGCTTACTCCACTACTGGTGCCCTTCCTACCATTCCCTACAGCAACACCAGAGTCCTAGGAATGTAGATCCCACAGCTTCCACAATGACTTCCAGTTACCTTTCAGGTAAGGCCAGCTCTTCCATGAGGCAAACAGGCTCCCCTCCCAGTGGATAAGTTGTCTACTATATTCTTAGCTGTCTTTTTTGTTTGTTTGTTTGTTTTTTCAAGATAGGGTTTCTTTTTTTTTTTTCTTCCCCATAGGTTTACGGTTTATTAAATGTTAAATGTTACAGAATTCTTATACTGTCAGAACCATGCCTGAGAACCCAAAGAAAGAAATGGTGCAATGGACAGCCTCATCCACCCAGACAGTGTATTAAAACTTGATTCATATGCATTTCATAATTTCACAAGGATAGGGTTTCTTTGTGTAGCCCTGGCTGTCCCAGAACTCACGCTGTAGACCAGGCTGGCCTCGAACTCAGAAATCTGCCTGCCTCTGCCTCCCAAGTGCTGGGATTAAAGGTATGCGCCACCACCGCCCGGCCCTGGCTGTCTTTCAAAAACTCGACGTCAGGCCCATGGAAGTCTCCCTGAAAGCTCCGACCTCTTTGTGTGGCCCAGCTGACCTCAGACTCACTCTATAACCAAGGGGGTTCTGTAGAGAAGGACCTTCCTGTCTCCATTACACGTGCCTGCCACCACACCCACTTCAGGTGGTGCTGGGATCCAACCCAGAGCTTCATGCATTCCAGGCAAGCATTCTAACACCGGAACCACAGTCCCAGCTCCAGAGTTTTATTTTCAGTGCTTCCGTCACTATCTTCCTCCTAGGTTTTCACACTTTAAGTGATTCTCTCCATTGTAGCCAGAGGTGGTAGAGTAGGCCTTTAATCTCAGCACTTGGGGGACCAAAGCAGGCAGATCTCTGAGTCTGAGGCCAACTTGGCCTATATAATGAGTTCTAGGCCTTCTATCGCTTCATAGTGAGATCCTGTCTTGTAAAATTTTTTTAAAAAAATCTATTTTATTTATTTACTTATTTATTTATCTATTTATTTTGAGGAAGGGTTTCTCCATGCAGTCCTGACTGTCCTGGAACTCTCTATGTAGATAGATTGACGTTGAACTCACAAGAGATTTTCTTGCCTCTCCCTACCAAGGGCTGAGACTAAAGGTGTACACCTGCCAGGCGGTGGTGGTGCACGCCTTTAATCCCAGCACTTGGGAGGCAGAGGCAGGCGGATTTCTGAGTTTGAGGCCAGCCTGGTCTACAGAGTGAGTTCCAGGGCAGCCAGGGCTATACAGAGAAAACCTGCCTCGAAAAAATAAAAATAAATAAATAAATAAATAAGGGTGTACACCCTAGTCCTGGCCTTCAGTATATTTAGTGGCTTACTAGGAAAAACAGGAAGAATTTGATTCATCAGCTCAGGGGACATGGCTTCTGGATTTTCCCCTCAGTTACCTTTCCAGGTCTCCTGGACATAGAAGGTGAGTACAATGTGTGGGTAGACCCATCAATTCATGACTGCTTCCTACTTGCAACCTTGTCTCCTGGAGGATCTTCGTCCCAACTACTAGCCCTCATGGAAAGGGTTTTGTCTTGAAAGAGTATCAGGAGCCAAGGAATGCCACCAAAATCATACCACACAACACAACCCAGGCAAGAGATTTATCTGGTGGGAAGGGATGCAAAATGGCTGCCTCTGAGCAGAGATGGAGACAGTGGTGGACCATATCATGAAGGCCGAGTTTATAGGGGTTATGGAGCATGGGTACAGGGAAAATACAGCCTGCTGGCGATGGTGGAAATGCATTGCACTGGCTGTTAGTGACGATAGGGCATGGGCTCTGAGTCATTGAAGGCAGGGAGGAACCTGGCTCTGGAATGTAGGCAAAGGACTTGGTGGTTCCCAGGATACCTAACACTCAGGAGCCAGAACAGTTCCTGAATTTTATTAGGTGCTTAACACAGGGATAGCAGCAAATTCAACCAAAAACCTACAAAGAGATCTTCCTGCCTCTGCTTCCCAAGGGCTGGAATTAAAGGTGTGCCCCACGCCTTTATCAGGAGACCTTAATTTTTCTGTAATCTGTTCGGTGCCTCAGAACCCCTTTCCTCCAGGGTAGCCTCGTGTTTTGCCCTTCTGGGGAAAATCCCACAGTCCACTTATATTCCATTTACTTCATTTTCTCCCTCCTGTTTGTAGCTGAAGCCAAACTGGGGTGCCCCTACGAGGTAGGCAGCACTGTGGGGGAAGAGGTAGGTCATTAGGAAGGCTCTTAACAGTGACTGCCACCAGCTCCCACTTTATCCACAGTTGACATTGGTCCCCCCAGTCTTTGCTGAAGATGTATTTTTGTCCTAGACGGCAGAAGACAACTTCTAGGCCTACTGGCCCCATTCCTACCGAAGAGTCCTTACCATTGCAAACTCCTAGATCTGACTTTGAGAAAACAGAGCCATAGAGGAAGAGATGATAGACAATAAGGCCACTATACCTTTTTGTCCTTCCTTAAAGTAGGGTGAGCCTGGTCAGTCACTGATAAGTCTTTTTTTTTTTTTTTTTAAAGATTTATTTATTTTATGTATATAAGTATGCTGTTGCTCTCTTCAGACGCACCAGAAGAGGGCATCAGATCCCATTACAGATGGTTATGAGCCACCATGTGGTTGCTGGGAATTGAACTCAGAACCTCTGGAAGAACAGCCAGTGCTCTTAACCTCTGAGCCATCTCTCCAGTCTCTGATAAGTCTTTAATATGCAAATGAAGTAGGGTATATGGTTCAAGGGTCCTCTGCTATTAAAGGGGGCAGGAATGTTCTTAGAGTTGAGGTTGGGGCTTGAGTCTAGGAATGAGGAGGAGATACAGAACTTCAGTATAGAAAGTCGTTCACATTTATCTTACTGTTGTGGTGGAAAGGGGCCTGCCTTGGCAAACCCCTTCCACCCTTGCAAATTGTTGTTATTAATAAGTACAATGTAGGAACTGTTAATATATTTCGACATGAATAGCCAACAAGCTCTTTCACATGTGAATAATCAGAATGCCCACTACCTCAGCCCTCTATGTTTGTGTTGAGAACATTCAGAACTCTTGCTCTTTGGAGATAACTACTAAAGGTCATGTGAATTGGAGACCAAGGTTCCCTCTTTCTTCACTTGTACTTCTTCCAAGTTCCTTGTCCTTAGGGGCCCCCGGGGGAGAGCCCTACTTTCCCAGGGGACTTTTGATCTTGGATGACACTAGCAATCTGTGGGGTCATCTGGACAAAGGTGGAGAGTGGAGGGACCAACCAACCCTCTGCCCCTGTGACACACTGATTTCTTTTAGTAACTAAGTGGGTAAATTCTGATATATGTCGATGATCTCTAAAAGAAAAATCATGCCCAAACTGGTCTGAGACAAAATGTTTTGTGTATAATACAATTATTGACCTCCTCCAGGGGTTGTAACAGGGGTCAATATTCCTGGCAAAAAGTATACAAAATTTTCTGATGTAATTTAATGAAATGAAGGTTATTCTTAGAAATCAGTGCCAGGCCCACCCAGTGCTTAGAAATCGGTGCTGGCTGGTAGGAGGAAGTTGGTGGATAAGCTTGTGTTATGCACACAGGGACAGAAAAAACATCTCATCTGCTTCCACAAAGTTAGACTCTCACACAAAAGCAAGCCCTGAAATAGCATAGTATCAAATAGAAAGTCTATCCAAGACTACACTCTAAGAAGTGGATATGTGTCATTCATACACTCCAGCAGGTAGGTGTGTGTGTGTGTGTGTGTGTGTGTGTGTGTGTGTATGTGTGTGTGTGTGTGTGTGTATGATATCATGAGGGTCAAAGTTATGTTTTAATTACTGTACCTAAGAGATCCATAAGACAACAGTGCCTCTAACCTGTAAGCCCCTTGCCTAAGAATAGATACTTCCTGAAATACTGGAGGCTATTGTGATAACAAGCCACATGTTGGGCTGGTGAGATGGCTCAGCGGTTAAGAGCACTGACTGCTCTTCTGAAGTTCCTGAGTTCAAATCCCAGCAACCACATGGTGGCTCACAACCATCCGTAATGAGATCTGATGCCCTCTTCTGGAGTTTCTGAAGACAGCTACAATGTACTTACATATAATAAATAAATAAATCTTTAAAAAAACAAAAACAAGTCACACGTTTTGGCTACCCTGAACCAGTTTGTTTGACCCAATTGCACCAGATGTGGTTGATCACATGTAGGCAGGAGGTATGTAACAGGAAATACTATCAGGGTGGATGCTTGCCCTGATTGGATGTAGGCAGGACTACACAAGCAGGAAGTACATCAGGATACATGCTCATCCCTGATTGGACCTGGTGGGAAATATGCAGCCTTATGGGTTTGCATTTAGAAGCCTCTGGGGGGAAAAATATGACTCTTCGTCATTTTCAGGGAGCCCAGGAATGGTCCTGGCCTCAGTCCATCATCTTGGCCAGTATTTAATTAAAGTGTGCTTCATATTTGGCTCAAGAATTGTGTTCTTATTCGAATCACCCAGTAGCAGTCATGATATCTTTAGGGGTAGAAGAGCTGGACATAATGAGAGCTGTCCTTGGTTTCCTGTCCGCAATGCCTCAGTTGCCCTGATGCCCTGCAGGCTGTGAATCAAATGAGCTGGAGATAAGATGGGAGCACATTCAGACAAGTAGGCAGCAGCGTGCAAACCTGGGATAACTGTGACATGTTCCGTGTTTCAGAGGTGAGCTGGCCTGTTCCTGGAAAGCTCAGAGCGACTTTGGGATACATGCTCTCAAAATTGCCAGAAGAGGCACAAAGGGATGCTTTTATTCGTATGTTCCCAGCAGTACTCTGCCCAATAGGTAAAAACTTAGACTTAGCAATCTGTGTCCATCAGTGAGCAAATGGGTAAGTACAATGTGGTCTATCAATGGACTATGGGTCATAAGAAGGAAGGGGATGCTACCATGTACAGGAGGACTTTAAGCTTTCTTTCTACTCTTTGCACATCTAACAGTTTAGGCCTCTGGAAATAAGTTGACAGTAGACAAACTGAACAAGAGAGGAAAGATCTGGTTTCATTCATGTGCACAGTAGTCATGTAAAATAGGAAACAAAAGGGTCAGAGGACTGATGTTCTCATTTCCAGAAAGAACCAGGGATATGAGGCTTTGGAGAAGGTGGTGATAGGCAACGGGAGGATCAGAGGAGGGACTGCATGGTACACAAAGGTTGTCTTGTTAAGCAGATAAAGTTTCCAAGTAGTGGCTAGGAAGCATAGGTGACGCGCTGTGCCAAAGTCTGTCCAGGTGACACATTGACCTTTACTCTCTTTTCTGAGTCACATTCTTCCAGCCAATGAACTGAGGAAGGAAGTTACACTGCAGGCAGGTAAGGAAAGTTCACACACCTTTCATTTATCGTATACCAAGAGCCTTATCTAGAGCTACTCACCAGAGGAGCCTTTTATGACAAGCCATCTACAAAAGGACATACACCCTAAAAAGTCTTATGATTCCTCCCTACAGGGTGTAACCTGGCATAGTTTCACTTCTGTTGCTCCAACAAAATAGCTCAACCAAAGGCAGCTTTAACAAACAAAACAATAGTAACAACACAAAGTCAAAAAACTAGCCCAGGCAGGGTGCCACAAGGGTTTAATTCCAAAATTCAGGAGGCAAAGGCAGGAGGAGTTCAAGGCCAGCCTGGTTTACAAAGAGAGTTCTGGGCCAGGTAGGACTATGTAGTGAGACTGTGACTCAAACAAACAAGCCAAGAAACAAATAAAAGCAATTTAGGGAGGAAACAATTTATTTGACTTACAGTTCTAGGTTACTGTCCATTATTGTTGAGACATCCAGGCAGGAACTTAGAACATTTACAGTCAAGAGCAGAGGGAAAAGAATGCAGGCCTGCTTGCTTGCCTGCTTGTTGTTTATCTAGCTGCGATCCTCTGTAGAACTTCCTGCACAGGGAATAGTACTGCCCACAATGAGCTGGGGCTTTTTACATCTATTGACAATCAAGACAACCCCCAGTGGACACACCCACAGGCCAATGTGACTTTGGAAATTCCTTACTCAGGCTCTCTTCTTAGATGACTCTAGGTTTGTGAGCTGATGTTTGAAAGCATCGCAGGGCTGGAGTGAGGGTTCTGAAGTGAAAAAGCACATACAGCCGAGGAGCGTGATGACACACGCCTTTAATCCCAGTGCTCAGGAGGCAGAGGCAGGTGGATCTCTCTGGGTTGAGGGCCAGCCCTGTCTACATAGTGAGTTCCGGGACAGCCAGAGCTACTTAGTGAATCTTGTTTCAAGAAAAGAGAGTGAGATAGAAAGGAGAGAGAGAGAGAGAGAAAGAGAGAGAGAGAGACAGAGACACACAGAGAGAGAAAGACAGACACAGAGACACAGAGAGAGACAGAGACACAGAGAGAGACAGAGACAGAGAGACAGAGATAGAGACAGAGAGAAGAAAAAGTATATACTGCTCTTACAGAGGACCTGAGTTTGATTTCCAGCATTAATATCAGGCCAAGCAGTTAAGAGAACACACTGTTCTTATAAGGGAACTTCCTTCTCTTCCTTCTATTTTTGAGGCAGACTCTTGCTATGTAGACCAGGCTAGCCTCAGATTGTTCCCTCTACTCCCTGGATACTGGGACGTCCAGCATGTACTACCACACCTGTCTGGAAGGCCGGTTCTATGCTAATCTCCAAAGCAGAGTTCCTGTTCACTCTAACACTCTCCTCTCACTCCACATTCCTCTGTGAACTATGGTCCCGGGTTTGAGGTCTTCGGACTCACACGGGGGTGCTCCTAGCAACTTCGTCCCAGTTCCCCTCCACTTCAGCCACCACCTCGATGACGGGACAGAGCCAAGGCCACAGGCACAGGGGTAACCCAGAAAGAAAGAGGGCCCTTTCCCGGCCTCTTTATTAGCTCTCCAGCACAGGCAGGAAGGCAGCCTCTGCTGATTATAAGACAGCTCATGGCTGTCAGTTCTGCTTGAATAAACTCCTTTGTCCTCAAGAATTTTCCCATGTCAAACATTTAGGCTGCTATGCTCTGGGTCAGCGAACAAAGAGATGAGCCCGGATTTCTAGACAGCTTTATAAATGGAAGACATCTGTCTGCAAGGCACACACACACATCTGTCTACATTGTCCCCAGCTTTCAAGACCCTTCCTAAAAACACTATTATTTAGATACTAACAAGTATAACTTAGAGATTAATATAGAGATACGTTCCTGGGCAATGGAAGTCCAGCAGAATCAACTCCCCAAGTCACTCCCTCAAGGAGCAATTAACTATTAACAATAGTTTGATGTATATGTCTCCCTGAAATTTCAGGTTTCCTGCCCCCCCCCCCCCCCGACATTACATTTATCATCATTATTATCCCCACTACAGCAACTGACCTGGCAGAAATGAAGATATTTTAAAGACAGGCTAGTGTTTCTCAGTCTATCAGGTTATTGAAAACATTTGACCTCGAGAAGTGGGGATTTCCCCCATGAATCTCATGCTGGGTGAAGGCAAAGGCCTGAGCCACAGCAGGGAGGGAGCTTGTGTCCCAGAAACAGACTTACAGCTTGTCAGACTTCTCACAGGACAATGACAGGTCAGTGGTGGACAGGACTACACCTTGGTGTGGACTGCTTGGCTCTGCATATCCCTACTCTATCTAAACTCTAACCTGACTTCAGGACCCTAAAGATGGGCTTGAGGGAGCGTATCTACATCTCTTTGTCCCTCTTTCCAATGTGGCCACATGAAATGCATCTCCCTTTCCAGCTTTACTACTAATATGCTTGTTTTAATTGGATCCTAGAGGATGGGTGGCTGAATTTCATTTCTTGGGGGGACAGGCTGTAGCCTCAAGCTTGGTAACATGTTACCATGGATACTGTTTAGCAGTTACCTTTGGATATATATCAAACTTCTTTTGGTATCAGAACCTCATTGTTTTCTCAGTTGAAGATGTCCTGTTGTGTCTATGAATAATCACTTATTTAATAAGCTCCCTGGCGGTATTTGGAATCTGACTTCCCTCTTCCCAGAGTTTCCATTATACAATGCATACAGTTGGACATATATCTGTTTACTTGTATGTTCTGTGGATACAGGAGGTATTTCTAGAAGCCCCTAGGTACTAGTATTTTTTTTTAATTTATTTATTTATTTATTATATATAAGTACACTGTAGCTGTCTTCAGACACACCATAAGAGGGTATCAGATCTCATTACAGATGGTTGTGAGCCACCAGGTAGTTGTTGGGATTTGAACTCAGGACCTTCGGAAGAGCAGTCAGTGCTCTTAACCACTGAGCCATCTCTTCAGTCCCTGGGACTAGTCTTAAATGCTAAAGCCAACACAATGGAGTTGTAAGGAAGAAAAGATTTATTTATAATTATTATGATGATGATGATGGTGATGTGTTTGTGCACTGTATGAGGGCTAACACCCATGCCACGGCTCCCATGTGGCAATCAGAGGACTCCTCCACCTTTCCCTGAGTGTTAAGGGTCTAACTCAGGTCAGGCTTGTGTGGCAAGCGCTTTCCTCACTGGACCATCTCACCCTCCCCGCAAAGACTTCTTTTTTTTCAGCCACGTAAGGTCTACAACTGATACTTCAAAACAAGGGCAGCCGGCTGAAAGAAAAGGGTGCACAATTTATTGACTAAGATTGTATGTGAAATGGGAGCCTTCAGAAGCGAAGACGCACAGACACCGGGAGAACTGGACCTTTCTGCTTAGACGAAATGGATGGACAGCCGTGTGGAAGTACGGCTGGACAGAGAGGAAGTCTGAGTAAGCTGGGGGGTGGGGGGTGGGTTCAGCAAGGCCTGTTTGTTCACATTCCTTTCTGCTTCCAGGTATCACAGAGGACACCTGCAGCACTTCCTTCAGCCACATGCCAAGAGATCAGGCTCCAAGTGGCTTCACCTAACTTAATAAGAATTAGTTCTTGCTCAGCCCTGGGTGTGCGTGTGCGTGTGCGTGTGTGTGTGTGTGTGTTTACATCTTTAATTCCAGCACTCAGAGAGGGAGGCAGGTGGATCTCTGAGTTCCAGGCCTGGTCTACAGATGGAGTTCCTTGACAGCCATGGCTATACAGAGAAATCCTGTTTTACAAACCAATAAAACAAAACCAAATAAACTAAACAAAAACAAAAAATTCAAAAAAACCCCACTTGATCTTGATAATAGTGGTAGTTGTATGACTGTATATTTATGATTTTAAAGCTTTATGATTTTTTAAAATTAAAAATTAATCAATTATACTACACAATAAAAAAAGATTAAAACCTCCTCAAAGGTGACTTGTCTTTAAGAAGCCCACATCCGTGTTCTTGGGTATATGTTTCTTTTTTCTGAGCACTTCTTTTTCCTGCTTAAGGCTATGTTGCAATCTCTTCATTAAACCCCACTTCCACATGATTAAAAAATAGTATCAGAATTATAAAGGTAAATGACTGAATTTCAACCTCAGGCTACAATTCATTTTTAAAATATTTAGCCAGATGATGGTGGCAGTGCACACTTTGATCCCAACACTCAGGAGACAGAGGCAGGAAGATCTCTGAGTTCAAGGCCAGTCTGATCTACAGACTAAGTTCCAGGGTAGCCAGGGATACACAGAGAAACCCTGTCTTGAAAAACAAACAAAAATTATTATTATGTATGTGTGCTTATGACATGGGGACACCTGTAGTGCGGTGAGAGGATAACTGTGGAAATGGTTCTCTCCTTCCATCTTTACATGAGTTCTGGGAGTCAGACTTAGTTCTCCATGTTTGTGTAGCAAGCACCTTTGTCCACTGAGCCATCTCACCAGCCCAGTGAGTCACACTTTAATTAAAACAAAGTAAATGGGCTGTTGAAAATTAAGTCTTCAACCAGTGCCAACTTTATGACTATCACATTGCATTGTATATGCTTTGACCCCATATATGACTAGCCTTGCCTGTTCCTAGGGCATCATGGGAGGAAATGAAGCATTTCAGAGGCAGGAAGTCAGACAAGTTATGTGATGAAAATCTATCTTCTGTTTCAAGATGTGGTAAAACCCCAACTAGCTCCAATCCCCAGGTGTCAGGCAGGAAACTCACTAATGAGTAAAATCAGAACTTCAGTGTGATTGGTTTATTGACCGGACAAGCACCAAGATAGAACCCTCTGACTTAGCCCAAGCCTTTGAAGTCATCTCGTGTTTTCCTGGTGTCTTAGAATTTTTGATTTTTAAAAGATATATTAATTTTCCTTTAAATGTATGACTATTTGTCTATATGTATGTGTCTCAAACCCTTGTATGCATACATGTGTGCCTCATGCTCTCGGAGGCTGAAAGGGGGTTGGGGCCCCTAGAGTTACTGAGCTGCCACGTGGGTGCCAGGAGCTGAACCCAGACCTTTGGCAAGAGCCACAGGTGCTCTTTCCTGCTAAGCTACCTCTGCACTCCCTGGAGTCTTGGTTTTGATCTCCTTAAGAAACAGACACTGGGGCTAGAGAGATGGCTCAGCGGTTAAGAGCGCCGACTGCTCTTCCGAAGGTCGTGAGTTCAAATCCCAGCAACCACATGGTGGCTCACAACCATCCATAATGAGATCTGATGCCCTCTTCAGGGGTGTCTGAAGACAGCTACAGTGTACTTACATATAATAAATAAATAAATAAATCTAAAAAAAAAATTAAAAAAAAAAAAAGAAAGAAACAGACACTGAGACATGAGTTTGTAAACTGGGGGGAAGCAGCCACGGAGATGCTCAGTGGATAGAAGTACTTACCCGATGAACTGAGTTTGCTTCCCAGAACCTACAAAGGAAGCTGATGAAGTGGCCTGCATCTGTCATCCTGACATTCCTACAGGAGAGAGATAGAGGGAGGGATGGTAGGAGGGAGGGTATCAGCCAGAAGCTCAATGTCTCTGAAGCCTGACGCATTTAGTGGGAACAGAAACAAGAGTGGCTGCTTCAGCAAGGTGGAAGGTGAGAGCTAACTTCCGATCTCCACACACCAGGGTGTCAGGCTTCAGAGACATCTACACTCACATAATGCATACCCCAAAATAACTTTAATGCGATTTTGAAAATTGTTGTTTCATGTGTGTGAGTGCTTTGCTTGCATGTATACGCAGCATGTGTGTGCAGTATCCACAGAAGCCAGAAGAGGGCGCCATATTCTCTTGGAACTGGAGATGCTCGCGTACCACCCTGTGGGTGCTGGGAACCAAACCGGAGTCTCCCACAAGAGCCACAAGTGCTCTTAACCACGGAACAATTCCACCCGCCCTGTAGGTAAGGTGTTTTAAAGGAAGTAGTAATAGAGCAAAGAGATACAGGGTTTTTCTACCAAGGAGCCAAGAACTATGACGCTCACCCAAGAACTTCCTGCGCCTCCGTGGTTGAGGCCTACTTCTGGCTACGTGAAAACTCCAGCACTTCCGGTTTAGACTGCTTCAGGGTTTCCGTATCCGGGCTGGCCGGATAAAACCCCACGGCAGACTTGCAGGCATTAGCAGGGGTGCCCCCAACAGATTCGGACACCATAGCTTGAACACTATCGCTGCCTCTGCTAGACCTAGTTCAAGTCCCTGGCAACACCAGAGTTTTCATTTAGTGAGAAGAAAGGACGCCGTTTAGTAATCACCGGGGCCAAGGGGGTTTGGGGAGTGGGGGTTGACCAACTGCTTTTCCTTCTTGCTCGATGTCTTCTCTTTTTGTTTGTTTGTTTTTGGTTTTGGTTTGGTTTGGTTTGGTTTTTCGAGACAGGGTTTCTCTGTGGAGCCCTGGCTGTCCTGGAACTCACTCTGTAGAGCAGGCTGGCCTCGAACTCAGAAATCTGCCTGTCTCTGGCTCCCAAGTGCTGGGATTAAAGGCGTGTGCCACCATCGCCCGGCAATGAGTCATTTTGGGTTTTATTTTGTTTTTAAGATTTATTTATTTTAGTTATGAGTACACTGTTGTTGTCTTCAGACACCCCAGAAGAGGGCATCAGACGCAATTACAGATGGTTGTGAACCACCATGTGGTTGCTGGGAATTGAACTCAGGACCTCTGGAAGAGCAGCTGGTGCTCTTAAACACTGAGCCATCTCTCCAGCCTATGTCTTCTCTTTTGTATCATTGTTTCTTTGGGTCTTTGCAAGACTGAAGAGTGTGGAGGGGAAAGGTTAGGCTTAGAAAAGGCTGCTGCTTCTTCTTCTTCTTCTTCTTCTTCTTCTTCTTCTTCTTCTTCTTCTTCTTCTTCTTCTTCTTCTTCTTCTTCTTCTTTTTTGGTTTTTCGAGACAGGGTTTTTCTGTGTAGCTCTGGCTGTCCTGGAACTCACTCTGTAGACCAGGCTGGCCTCGAACTCAGAAATCCACCTGCCCCTGCCTCCCAAGTGCTGGGATTAAAGGCGTGCGCCACCACCGCCGGGCTAAAAGGCTTCTTTTTTTAAAAAAACAAAACAACAAAACAAAAAAACCAAAAAACCTTCTGGTAAGGCCCGCACCCCCATCCCTACCTCCAAGCACAGCTGTAGCCATTTTGTTTCATGCCCACCAGCTACTTCACAGCGTTGCTGTAATGTGCTGGCCAGTCATTGATGCAGAAAAATAACTCGACTCAGTAGGGTCGTGCTGACCACAAACCCTGTTATGTTCCTACGTTATGAGGTTTGTTAATCTTAAGAAATTCCACAACTCCAAGCTTCAGGTAAGGCCCATCCAATTAAAGGTCAATATGCACTGTTACGTCTAAAATGGTTTGACTCAGGGCCGACTACCAGGCAGCACTTCCAGCTCCTGCCTGTGAGCTCATTGTGGGCTTTGCAGCTTTAGTCGTTATAAGCCTGTTCTGAGAAAGGTCCAGTGTGTACCTTTGAGCTGTCATCCTGGCTGGTCAGTCTTGGGGTGTGCATTCAATAAGCCATCCTGGTTTAACTGAGATAGGTGTTTCTGTAGTTTGTGGGGTGACTCCTGGACCCCAACAACTTGCTCCATTGTAATTTTATGTTAGTACTCTCTAGAAGGGCAGATGGTCCATTGCATGATTACTTACTAGGGGGATATTTTTGATATCTCCGTGAAGCCTGCCATGTCTAGGTGTGGTCATTTGAATAAAAATGTCCCTCTACCATGGGCTGAGGTGGTTGGGTGTGAGGTCTCCAGTCTAAGGTGCTATTTTGGGAAGGATTAGATGTGGTACACCTTGAGGAAGTACATGTTGGAGGGTAAGCTTTGAGGTTTTGAAGGCACACACCATTTCCAGTCCTCTCTCTCTATGCAGTTAGAGGTTCGAGCTCCGTAGTTCCTATATCACGACTGCCACTTATTGCTATGATTCCCTGCCATGTTGGACTCTAACCCCTCTGGAACCATAAAAGCCCAAATAAACTCTCCTTTAAGTTTAAGCCTTGCTCGTGGTACTTTATTACAGCAGCAGAAAAGTAACTGCTACAGGTCCCATCTTAAAAGTATTTCATTATGTGTAAAGCAAATATCACCAAATCTCCAAAAGTTGCAAAGCTAAAAATGATTATGGTCCAAACGTTTCAGGCTGAAGGCCATCCAACGGGCATTTCTAAAGGTGGCTGTGCAGTAACAAAGGGCTACCACCAGAGGGCAGGATAGACTATGCAGAGACCCGAGAGAGGGAAAGGGGGACTCAAGTTGTGCAGGGAAAGGCACAGCTGGGGGTAAATGCAAATTTCACTGAAGTTTTCCCTAAACCCACCCCAGCACGAGATCTCAGCTTTCGCTCTGCTTTCTGTTCTCTGTACTTGCTATTGACCAGAATTGACGCCTGCCGGCCGGGAGGAAGGCTGAACTGTCCCCTGCGGATTCCCCTAGACCCAAGGTGGCTAACTGGGGAGGAGGGTGGAGGGTGCTTGGGATGAGTTGAGGGAGAGGATGGAGGGAGGTCTTGGCTCTCAGAGGACTCCTTAAGCTAGTCTATGAAATAGTCAGAAACCAGACAGGTTAATGCACCA
The DNA here is from genome assembly GCA_019843815.1 of Montemys delectorum. NCBI lineage: Eukaryota > Metazoa > Chordata > Mammalia > Rodentia > Muridae > Montemys > Montemys delectorum. Next base: position 18,633 of record JADRCD010228996.1, read on the forward strand.
CAGAAAGCAAACTTACTAAGGAACAAGCAAGGTGCTTAAGTATCCTTTTGGAGGAGAGGAGAGGGGCCGTAGGCAGCTTGTGAAGTGCTTTAGGCGAAGGGATGGTGGCTGGAGACAATCACTCTTCTCTGATAAAACTCCTAGGGAAGCACCTGTGCCTTTAGGCAGAATGGGGCTTTCAGAGAAAGCCTCCCTCAGCACGTGCTGTTTCTCATTGCTCATCTCAAAGGGTTCCAAAGTGGTAGTCTTGGGCCGAGATGGCCTGTACTCCTTCCTGTAAGAGGGTCAGGACAGGATCCGCCTCCGTGGAGCACCCAGCCTGAGATCACATCCTCCAGGGAGGGAGGGGTAGAGCCTGCCCCCAGAGGGCCACTGCTGATTTCCCCTTAGTGTCCAACCCTGCTCCTCCTGGGGTGGAGTAGGGTGGGGTTGTGGTTGGGGGAGTGGGAAGTGGGGGGGGGGCAGGTGGTGGAGATGCCACTTGCTTGCCCCTGAAGCTGTGTATTTATTTTTATTGCGCCAGTAGTGGAGTTTGGGGTGTACCCACCAGCATTCAGGAAGAGACCCTAGCAATTTCTTCCGTCTAGAGGAAGAGTTAAGGGCTAGGATGAAGGCTTAGCACTTCCCCTTTTTCCAAGTTTAATTCCTGGTTTCGTTTTCTATTAAATTGTTAAAATTTCAAAAGCGTACTCAGACCCTGACTTCCCAGCCCACCCCCTCGCCACACCCAGTAGTGGCCTCATCGAGGGAGGAGGGCAGGAACTCCGGAAATCTTTCTTTGCTAATACCTAGTATCGTTTGGGGGGGGGGGGGGGGAAACACTGCTTTTTTGTAGAAGCTATAAACCAGCAGAACAGAAAGCTGGGGTTATCTGCCAAGACTTTGTTCTGACTGGGTCCTGTTTTTGCCTTTGACCAGCTATGTATTCTCTGTCAACACTATCCAAAGCAATTACAGAATTCAACACAACTACTATAGAATTTTCAACAGCCCTTCCCACCAAATTCTAATAGTTTGGGTGCCTCCCTCCCCCAAACGGAGATGCAGAACCTCTGAGTCTTATGGTACTGTAGGGGCCCCAGAAGAGCCAGCACAGTCTTAGAGAAGAATACAGATAGATGGATGAGTCACACTTTCCATTTCTGAAACATTCTTCAGACCTACAGTTACCAAGGCAGTGGGGTGCTCTGGCATGGGGACTAACAAATGGACTGAAGAGATAGCGCAGAGATATATGAGCAGACATGGATAGTGGGTTTTCAGCAGGTATGTTAAGACTAAATTGAAATGTTTAATACGTTTGAATTTCATACACAGGCACTGTATTCATATCATTTCCATTCTCCCGTTCCCCTTCACTCCCTTGCAAAGTGGTGGCCCCTTCCTCTTTTGTTATTATTGTTATATTTACACAACGTATGTATGTATGCATGTATGCACATGTGCACAGCCTGCTGAGTTCCTCTAGTGTTGCTCCTATGTCTGTGTGTATAGACAGGACCACTTGGGATCAGATGATATATAAGGGGGCTCATTCCTCAAATGCAACCTCTCAGCAGCAACTAATTGCAATTCTTTATTATTATTATTATTATCATTATTGTTATTATATTTAAGTACACTGTAGCTGTCTTCAGACACACCAGAAGAGGGCATCGGATCTCATTACAGATGGTTGTGAGCCACCATGTGGTTGCTGGGATTTGAACTCAGGACCTTCGAAAGAGCAGTCAGTGCTCTTAACCGCTGAGCCATCTCTCCAGACCCTAATTGCAATTCTTGATGCAGGGACGGGGAAGAACAAGCACACATCTACTCACTCCCAGGCAAGGAACCAGTTGTGGGTCCAGGGCCATTCAGAGATTCACCAGTCTCAAGCTTTGGTTTTAGTAAAGTAAAAGCTTTTTATGAAAACAAATAAAAATGGCCAGGACCAAACTAGAAAGAGTTCCCCAGGTAAGGCCCTATCTATTGTTAGTTCAAAAATAATAAAGGCAAAAGCCATAAAGTTATAATTTTGGGGAGCCAAATTAACTCATATCCTGTCTGGGAGTAGGCAGGGCTTGATTTTGTAACAGATTTTCCAGCAGGTACTTCAGTGATCCAAGCAACAAGGGTTTCATACAAAAGTGGGATTTAGCAGTTAGCCTGTTTGATCTTGTGACCCCATTACTTTGTAGGAATAGCTGAGGAGATGAAATACTTCTATAACAATCAGCAGGTTTTAAGAATAGCTCAACTGCATCAGGAAATGGTCTATCTCAGGCTAGCTGAGAGGATACATTCAAGGTAGGAGCAACTTTCTTATGGCTTATACAAGCTCAAAACAATTTTGTTTTTACAAGCCTTGCACGGGATATTTATCCTCTAAACACAGTGTTCACCATCACAGACACCATGACAGACCAAAGTATGGATACAATGTCTAACTTGGTGAACTAACGCTTTTTATTGGGGTTACTTACAAGAACAGAAATGACACAAAGCTGCATCACCAAATACCACCCAAACAAAGCCAACAGCTCAGGAAGCTAGGAATCTGGAACACACTGTCCAGCCTGCAGGCAGGTCAAACAGGTTGGGCAATGCCCTTTCCTGGTGCCTCGGATGGTCTAAACCTCGACCAGACAGCTCAGTTGGTTTCTATTTCTTCAAGGAACTCTTCTGATCTCAGAATCAATTCTTTGCTGCTTCTCTGCTCCGAGACTCTTCTTAGCACCTCGCCTTCATTTCATCTGAGAAGGACTCGGACTCTGACTTCTTACTGTGGCAGAGAGGGGCAGGATGGATCTGGAATTGCTTTCCCATCGAGGCCTCTGACCTCAGCTGCATGTTTTTGTACTGGTATATACTACCAGATGGGAACTCCCTTTCTAGGAGTGGGCCTTAAATCTAATTGGAAGGTTTTACCCGTGATAGCTGAGCCACTCTTGCATAATCAGGCACACCCTGCTAGAAAGTCGGTATTTCAAAATGCAGGGACAATACAAGCAGAAGTGTTGGGTGACAGTTCTCCACCAGCAGCCTGTGCGGCACCTTTTGATACTATGGAAACCAGCCAGCAGGATGTGAGTTTCTGGTTATGTCACAGCTGAATTCCTCACCCTGTAGTTAAAGCACAGACGTGTAGTGTCTTTAACAATAAATAAGGAGCCAACTATTGTTTAGAGCC
>JADRCD010228997.1:0-14267 GCA_019843815.1 Montemys delectorum
TGTTTGTGCAGGAATAGAAACCCTGCACAAACATCATGACCAAGAAGCAAGTTGGGGAGGAAAGGGTTTATTGAGCTTACTTCTATATTGCTGTTTATCACCAGAGGAAGCCAGGACTGGAACTCAAGCAGGTTAGGAAGCAGGAACTGATGCAGAGGCCATGGAGGGATGTTCCTTGCTGGCTTGCTTCTCCTGGCTTGCTCAGCCCGCTCTCTTATAGAACTCAAGACTTCTAGCCCAGGGATGGCACCACCCACAAGGGGCTGTACCCCCTTGATTACTAATTGAGAAAATGCCCCACAGCTGGATCTCATGGAGGCACTTCCCCAACTGAAGTTCACTTCTCTGTGATAACTCCAGCCTGTGTCAAGTTGACACTCAAATCTAGCCAGTACACCATGTTTTCATGTGTGTAGCTAACCTCCTTGATTGGAGTTATCATTATAGTACCTTCTGCAGGGTTGAATTTATGGGTAGGTATTGTTTAAATTTGATTTTTGTCATTGAATATCTTATTTTCTCCATCTATAGTGATTGAAAGTTTTGCTTAGTATTATAGTATAGCCTGGCATCTGTAATCTCTAAGAATCTACAAAACATTTGTCCAGAGTCTTAGAGCTTTTAAGTCTCTACTGGAAACTCTGTATTTGCTCCCGTGAATATTTTGTTCCCCTTTCTAAGAAGTACCGAAGCACCTATACTTTGGTCTTCCTTCTTCTTGAATTTCATGTGGTCTGTGAATTGTATCTTGGGTATTTGGAGCTTTTGGGATAATATCCACTTATTATGTGTATTCTTTTGTGATTGGGTTACCTTACTCAGGATGCTATTGGTACCCAATGGAGGAGTTAGCAAAAGAATTGAAGGAGCTGAAGGAGTTTGCAACCACATAGGAAGACCAATATCAACCAACCAGATCCCCCAGAGCTCTCAGGGACTAAGCCAAGAACCAAGGAGTACACATGGAGAGACCGATGTCTCCAGCCACATTTGTAGCAGAGGATGGCCCTGTCAGGCATCAATGGGAGGCGAGGTCCTTGGTCCTATGAAGGCTTGATGCCCCAGTGTAGGAGAATTTGAGGTCTGGAAGGTAGGAGTGGGTGGGTGGAGGAACACCCTCATAGAAGTAGTGGAAGGGGGGATGATCTAGGGGATTTCCGGGAGAGGGAGGAACTGGGAAAGGGGATAACATTTGAAATGTAAATAAAAAAATATCCAAATAAAAAAAAAGAAAGAAAATTCTGGTGTAATTCTAATATGTCTGGCTTTATATGTTACATGGTCTTTTTCCTTTGCAGCTTTTAATATTTTTGTTGTTGTTCTGTACATTTTGTGTTTTGATTATCATTTGGCAGGAGTGTAAATGGGTGTGTGTATTGGGGAGTGGGTGAGACAATGAGGGATGGCAGTATAGGTGGATTGGGGTATAGATGAGGTGTGAGCAGTAGTGGGGTGATAGGGAAGGGGTGGCTTACCTGGTGTTTAGGGAGCTGGCTTGGCCTTTTGGTGGCGAAGGCTTCTGCTGGTGTGTGGGCAGGGACATTGTCAAAAATATACATTTTTTTCAAAAACATTTTGTTCATGGTTAAGAAAATTAATTATACCAGTATACTAAAGTTTTAGTAACCACAGGTAGCTCCTACAGACAAATGAAAAAGATGAGTATTTCAATGTTGTTTAAAACTGAAAACAGTGAAGCAACCCAAAGATTTGACTGGAGAGAACATTTTAAATAATATTTGGAAGGATTCAGGGTTATTGTTTCTAAATAGTAATATAGCAAGACGAGATATTAGTTCTATAGGTCTGTCATTGCTGAAAATATTTTGTCATTTCACAAAATTTATAAAACATATTCATAAATCATTTTTGAAAACAACTGTGATCTTTTAATGGTGAATTGGGATTTAGATAAAACCAAATATTTCTTGGGGTCAAATTGGTAAAGGAGAAGAAGCAACTTGTGCAACTAAGTCACTTAAACTGAAAGTGTGCTCTCACCACAAGCTTTTTAAGCTTCTAGGAATTATATTTGTATTTTAGTACATTTGAGCTGCTTTGCCATAGATTTCCTAGAACTAAAAAATGTCTCAAACTAGAAAATTGCTTTTTAAAAATATTATTTATAATGTTTCTTTCTTTTCTTTTTATTAAAAATAGATTTCTTAATACAATATATTTTGATTATGGTTTCCTTTCCCCATCTTTTCCAAGATCTTTCCTACTTCACAAACCACCTAAATACATACCCTAAAGTTCACTCTCTCAGGATACAGACATTTATAATAGATGTTGATGATGATGATGATGATGATGATGATGATGATGATGATGATTATATGATGATGATAGCGATTATGACAGTGATGATGATAATAATAGGTGAAATTCAAACAAACGAAACAGACTATAACAAACCAAATAAAAAGCTCTACTGGGTACTTGCTAGTAGGTGCTGTTCTTAGAGAGCTGACTTTGTGATAATTTTATCTTTTGTGAAACAGAGTGCGATATTTCCAAAAAGCACCTTTTGAAATGGACCAGACAGAGGCAACCTGACCACCTGACAGTCAGCAGCCCACATGGTAAATCAGTGTAGCACATTTATGGGGTTTGCAGTCTGCCTCTTCCTAGAAACCTACTTTGTCCCAGCTCTCTCGCCCTCATTTTATGGGATCTAGCTTAATGATACTAAGGTGTGCAAGTCTTGAATATACATATTTTTAATATTCTGTGTGGCCTTGATGTTTTGTATCAATAAGTCAATAGTGTCTAATGAGAATTATTAGAATAAATAATCCTTACTGTTCTTTCTTATTTAAAGACCTGTGAATCTGTAAAAGCAATGCAGACGAATGAAGGCCACTTCTAATCATTCCCTAATGATCACAGCTGCTGCTGATTAGAATAAAGGAGGATTTATTTCAAATTAAGAAATAATTATTGAAATAACGAAAATAAGAGTCCTTAATATCAAGTAGTTAGTGTCAGCAGCAATGAGTAAGAGAGCAGCTCACTCTTCTCTGCTTTAAAATACTTAAGAAAATTAACATTTTTCATTCCTTTCTTCAGAGAAAAAGTAAGAATAAAAGAGATAAACTTATTCTGAATTCTGTGTACTTTGCCCTTTCGAACTAGATGATGTTACTGGAAGAAATATGGGTCCCAACACATTACAATATATAAATATCAGGACCTGCATATCAATGTGTCATGTATCTTTGACCTTTGGGATATTAAAATCCTTGATAAACCTTGAAGTTAAAAAAGGAAATAATAGTCCTTCAAAGTTAGGTTTTGAACTTGCACACAGGAAGATCAATGTCTTACTTGATGCCATCCACAGCTATTCAATAAAACTACTGACAGTTTTTATTATTATGAGTTAATTTGTGATGAAGTTAGCACTTTAGTAACAAGTAATAGATACTTACAGGGAAGCACAAATAGTTTCGCCACGTAGTGTTTTAAATACAATATACTTTTATGGTATCTCATTTATTAGTACTTGGTTATATAATGAACTCAAGGAATCTTTTACTACATTTTATCTATATTTTACTTCGTTTAACTTAAGTTTTTATACTAAATTCACATATTGTGGTTGTTTGAACAGGAATGGTCCCATCGGCTTGCCTTTCGAATGTTTGTGAGCTCTAAGCTATTGTTCTAGCACCTTGCCAGCCTGCCTGCTGCTATGCTTCCTACTTTGATGGTCATGGACCCTAATTCTCTGAAACTGTTAATCCCCAGTGAACTATTTCTTCCATAAGTTACCTTGGCTACACTATCCCTTCTCAGCAATAGAAAAGGAATTGATACGCATATGAGATTAGTTGCTCAGTTTTACAGAATCCACTATGTGCAATGCACTTCCCTGCCAGGTCAAATAGAAGGCACCATCTACTATTTCCTCATAACTGTCCTCATTTCTATACTTTGTTCTATTGGAACTGTTTTCATTAGATGTGTATAGTGTCTTTTCCCACTGACAACTCTTTTCTTAGTACAAGAAAACTCTGAATCTGTAGGTCTAACACATGACTGCCATATATTGACACTATGATCATATTTATATTTCTATCCCCCCAATCATGTCTCTATGTCCTGCTGCAGACCTGCCTTCTTCTTCAAGCCAATCCTCACTGCTGTGTTTCTCATACTGTAGGAATGTATCGCCTCCTAAATTTTCTAACACTTCTGACAGCCCTAATTACCACCAGCTCACTTTCAAGCAAACTTCTTCCACTAGGAGAGCCAGTTAGGATAACAATGGAATTAATGCAACCTTTTTCATTATTGCTGAGAGTTTACACTATCTAAAACATTGTCAGAATCTGAGAAGTCCAAGATGGAAATTTTGATTTTTGACACTTTGTGGTGATTAGAAAAAGAATGAAAAACAATTATACAGAGCACAGAGCAGGCTGAATGTAAGCTAGTAGACTAGGATATGTAGCACAGAGCAGGCTGAATGTAAGCTAGTAGACTAGGATATGTAGTACACAGAGCAGGCTGAATGTAAGCTAGTAGATTAGGATATGTAGCACACAGAGCAGGCTGAATGTAAGCTAGTAGACTAGGATATGTGACACATTCAAGACAAACTCTAAACACCATAACTTGGGACACATTACAAACCATTATTTTTTTTCAATTTTATTATGTTCCTGTGTTTCTGTTTGTTGTTGTTTTTCACAGCGTCCTCTACACAGTCCTGGTTGTCCTGAAACTCACAATAGCTAAGAAACCTAGAAGACAGAGGGAAGTCTAATTGCATGAACTGGAAAGAGTTTAGTTCTCGTCTTCTGGAGATAGAAGAAAGAAATGATAAGATCTCAGATGTCTTATCACAGAGGACCTCTCAGTGGCAGGGAAAGAACATTCAAGTGTCCTGATAGGAGCCAACAATTCTTCCAGTGCTACTCTGCCTTTGTCAGAGAGCAATCTGTTTGCAGTGGGTGGTGGTTAATGTGGAGTTATAACTGGTCAGAGTGCTGAGTACGAGCAATTGCTGAGTGATCAGGACACAGGACGTCTATATCATCTCCTCCAGCAGCAGTCAGTGAACAGCACAGAAGAGGGGCTGAAACTTGTAGGAGCTGGAGGGGGCAGAGGGTCACGAAGCACTCTCTTCTGTACACAAGCCTGTGAAACTCATGTACTCAGAGCAGCCGTGGCTACACTCACAAGATTGCAGCTATCAATTTCCTTTGTGGATGAAGCTCCACTAAAACCTTAATGAGAACTTGGGAAAGGTACAGAAAAGGAGCATACCTATATCTATATCTATTTCTATATCTATTTAATCTATACCTATATCTATCTAATCTATATCTATATCTAGTCTATATCTATATTTACCTATCTATTAGTCTATCTAATATATTTAATATATTTATAATAGATATTAGATATATATATAATATATATAATGATATATATTAATTCTGAAAGAGACTGAAACTAGCTGGAGTTTGGTGGGAGGAGAAGGAGATGAGATGATAAGAATATGATCAAAATATTTTATAAATGTGAATGAAATTGCAAAATATTAGGTGATTCTAAAATAAATACAATAAATTTTAAAAGATGTGTAACTTCAGTGGGGATCTTGCTATGCTCTGATAGTGAGGTTAGAATTAGTCCCAAATACCATGATTCTTAACAAGAAGTGACATTTCCCAGCACAGAAGGGAAAAGTAAAGTTCAGCATCACAAATATGGATTGTTAACAGAGATTAGAGAGTCTGAAGTGAGAGGGACCTGAAGATATTCTGCCTCACTTGGACACAGGTGGTGTTGCACCTCATCAGAACACATGGAGGTACTCCACTCATCAGGACACAGGGAAGTGCTCGGCCTCAGCAAGACTCATTTCAACTGAATATGTCAGTGAGTGAATAAATAAATGAATGAATATATAAATAATAATATTCCACTTATATTTTTAAAGAGATTCCCTTAAGGAACTGGGCTCTAAATATATCAACACAGAAAAATTGGGGAACTATGAATAAATTCAGAGCCATGCTAAAGCAGTCTTGCTATGACTAGTGTAGAAATGCCTTGTTTATATTTCAGGCTCTTTGGATGAGGGCCTGAGTGGTTGCTATTCTAAGGATGGGAGGCTCTGTGCTGTATGTGAGAATCTGGAAGGAGACTCCTGAGGTTAATTGTTGCCAGTTGACACGCGTAACTTGTTGATGCTACTGGGGAATGCAGCTGCTCTGCTCAGCAGTAGGACCAGCAGTGTTCATCCTAAAGTATGAATTCCATGTACTACACATAGATCTCTGTAAAATGAAAGTGTATAAAAAGTCCCTCTATTGCCACCGAAATCCTGTGATCTTCAGTGTCATTGGTTTTTGGTATTTATGCTAGAAGAATTTCACTTTGAAGGAGTTGGAGACATTTTTGTTATATTTGAATCAGAATGTACAGGAACATCTGATCTTCTTTACATTTATTTTTAGACTTAAATTAAAATTTAAGAATTGAAAAGAATTAAGTATCAATCAAAATTCAATACCATCATTTGCTCGCAGGTATTTGAATTACGATATTGAGCATGAAACATTACAAATCCATCTCGGAGAGTACAGAACACTCTTTTTCCTGTACTGAGAGTGTGATACTTTTATTTTTGAAATTATAATATAATTACATCTCTCTCCTTTCCCTTTCCTCCCTCCAATAACTCCAATACACCCATTTCCTGCATCCTTTTTACTGATTATTATGGCATGTATATATATTCTAAATATAGTCTGGATAATGATACTTGTATGTATGTCTTCAGGGCTGGCTGTTTGGCAACCAGTTGATATACTCTCCCTGTCTCTGTTGCCACAGCCTATATAGTGGCTACTGTTCCTTCTATTTTATGTTTAACAAAAATCCCTAGAATAAGCTTGAGAATGTATATATAATTTTTTCTAAATTCATTCTTCAAAAGTTGTAGCATTTATCTGACATCAAAGATCTTGACCTACTTAAGGCAGCCTATATGCAAATCCTTAAGGTCACTTGCTTGGTCAGGTCTGATCTTTATTACTTACTTATTATTATAAGTATAACTGTTTGCTGCTGTGCGCATCTGTGTCCATTTGTTTTTATGTTTTGTCCTGTAGATCTGAACATGATTTGCTTCTATAAGAGATGAGCAGAGGATTAGAATTCAAATGCAATTGCTTTTTCTTGTCTAGGAAGAGCAAAAATTTGGTGGGTATAATAATAAGCTTGAATACTTAAGCAAAACAAAATCGGCAAACCAACAAAACAAAAAAAACAAATACTGTTTTTCTCATGTTGGTTTTCCCATGTTGGTTGGCCCAAGCTTCAAATGGTAAGGCTTTTGCAATATCTCTCTTACTGGTGGAAGCAATTCACAAAGGAAGTTCATCTTTTCCAAGTCTTTTCAAGTTGATTCTTTAAAGTATCACTAAGATTAATTTTGCAGTGAGTATACAGTTATAAAATAGGATCAAATTTAAAGTGTAAAATGTGGGGGAAAAGGCAAATAACGCACAATATTATTCTTTTTAGAGTTAAGTTATAAGTTTAACTAAAGTTTAACTAAAGGTTCTTTCTTAGGAAGAACAATCTATTATAGTTATGAGCTATGCAGGAGCCCACAGCTCTCCAAAATACACCACGAGCCCCAAGGGATCTGACAATACAAGATATCTGAGCACTTCCTGACAAAGTGTTTTGGGGGCAGTTACCTTGGGACATCTCCTACTTTGCTTAGAAAACATGTAATCATGAACAAAGGAACATTTGACTTTATGGATATTCATTAGACAAATCTCAGTATCTATCGGCCACACAAAGCCTAAAATGACTCTCATTACAGGCAGCAAAAGTGCCTTTTTCCCTCTTCCCTTTTTACTCTTGGTTTTCATGTTCCGTTTTCAGAGAGTCCAATCAGAGTTTTCATAAACCTACCTTCTTCAGAAAACCATAGTCACTAGACTCTCCACGAGTCATTTCTAAAGGTGCAGGAGAAGGGATTTGATCGGCTCAGTCCTAGCCCAATCATCTGTGAGAAGGTAGGCAGAACGAGGAACAGACGACTGCTCAAACTAGTAGCAATCTAGCCTTGAGGGGTCCACACATCTACCAGATCCTGGAGGTCCTTCCTCCCTCAACAGCCGATGCATTTATATGACAAATTAATTTCCTCAAGTATAGTTCTGGTTCCACTATGCTGGGATTTATTTCTGACGCTAAGAAAGAGTAGTTAATGATTTGCAATTTTTCCAAATCTCTCAAAACCACTCACTCTAGAGCAAAGCATTCATATTAGCTCAGTTTTTTTCAAAAGATTCACAAATATCATCACTCCCACCACACACAATTTCCCTACCCTCCTACTCATCTGCCGTGTCCCTTACAGCACACGTCAGTGATAACTGTAAACACAAGGAACTATCATTGAGGTTGATGGCAAGGCGAGATAATAATACCTCCCTCCAGCTTTCTTCAGAAGGATGTTGTTGACAGGGAAAACACTACTGTTTGTTGAGCACTCTGGGTTTCTCAGCGACAGTCCCTGTATAAACACAAGGTATTATTACTATTATCACCGTGTTTAACATTTGGCTAATAGTAGGAAAGTTCTTTCACAACCCTAGCTGTAAGTCGTAACTGTAAATTTGTCCCCTCTTCTTTGAAGCTGTTGCAGAGGTTTTGAACAATGATACTAAAGTAACAATTCAAGTGCATCACTGTGTCTAATGAATAACAGAGCTCTTGATTAATGGCACTTGTTCAACATCACACTGACAGGACTATGCAGGGAGGGGGGTTAAAAGAAATTTCTGCCTACTGTGATTTTTTTCCTCCATTTAATAAAAAAAAAAAAATAGGGATCATAGGAGCTGATTTTTTTTAAAGCTGATTTTTTTTATTACCTTTTGCTCTATTCAACTGCTGCTGTATTTTTCACTGGACAAGTACCATGCTTTTGTGTCATGCTGATGCTGGCTACCAAACTGCTGTCACTCTGGAGATCTGCTGCGGCACTTCCCCCCCCGCCCCCCACACCCCCTGCAATCAGCAAGCTTACTGCTGTACTAGCACAAAACCTCTGCCCAGGTGGGAAAAGAGAAGGGTTGGGGGAAGGCAAACTTTGCTGAAAGGCACACACAGGTCACAGCTGACAAAAAAAAAAACACAGCCAGGTGCTGGGATATCTATCACAAAGCCATTGGTGAATTGCAGTTGACTGCAGACATACTTCACAGTGCTGTTTCAGAGTTTATGTATTTTACTAACCTTATTTCACAGGGTTGATGCTATACAGTTTTATACCCCCACTCCCCCCCACCCCCAATCCTCTACTAGTTGGAAATAAATTCCTCCTTCCCTATATATCAGAGAATGACACTGGCTGTTGGCCCATCTCTATAGGCAAATGCACTGTCTGTATTTCTTTTTCTTTAGTAGCGGAGAAAGGGTGCAGGGGGTGTTTCTATGTGACATGCCATGAAGGAAAAGGCTTGCAGTTCAAGGTGAAGGAAGCAGCCTTCCACTGAAATGCTGGCTTCAGCCTCTTGTTACATCCCAGTCTTGCAAATTGATCAATCCGTTGGTGATTTAAATGGCTAGCTGTGTTGTCAGCTATCTCTGTACTCCAGCTTTTCTCTCTCCTGGCAGGAACATCGGGGACACAGACTTTACAAACAGTAATAATAACCCTCCTTTAGCTTTCACATTTTTGCAGTTGTTATTATGTCATCATGGTAAATGACCATAATTGACCCCCACAATGAAATATTGCCAGCATTCATATGAAGAGGAACTGCAATCTCACAAGCTAGCAGGCATGTGCTTTGCAAATAAAATTTTTTGCTGAATTGCTAAAATCTCAGGTTCGTTTAGGGACCTTGGCATTTCTGAATTATAATGGAAAAACTATTTGTTTCTGAAACAGAAGAATGATGTGTATAGGAAGGTAAACAGGGTGTCAGAGATTTCCAGGATTTTTAGGTCCCCTTTATTCTTAGGAAGTAAAGTAAATATAGGGTGATGGCTCCTGAGACTTTTCACCTGGGTATATAAAGCTTGTATCTATTTTACTCTAACACACACACACACACACACACACACACACATACACGGGGTGGGGAGAGAGAGATGCTCATACACACACATACACACACACACACACACACACACACATACACACACATTTACACTCACGTGTACTCTCACATCTGTACACATATTCTCTCCCTCTCCTCTCTGTCTCTCTGTTTCCCTGTCTTTCTGTCTCCCTGTCTTTCTGTGTCCATGTCTTTCCGTCTCTGTCTCTCTTTCTCTCTTTCATTATCACCTTTTCAAAGGTAGCATTGACATTTCCTAGCATTCAGTAAAAACATAGCAGGATAGTGAAAACAGCAACTACAAGTCAGTCCTGTACCTATGCATGTTAATACTGTGCTCAGAAGGAAGCTATCTAAATTAGACTCCACAATTTTAAGGTGATTGGACGAGAAAGCACCACAATTTCACCACAATTTCACCACAATTTCAAGATGGGTGTTTTAGTGGGGAATAAAAGGTAGATAATTAAATGGAATCTTTTGCTTCTACTTACTGAGAAACCTGCTCTGTTACACAATGCTTTTTTATTTGCTTTTATTTACTTTTAAAATAAATTTGGCATGCTACCTTGAACACAGAAGCCCAGTAAAGAAAGTGCAGATCTTATCACTGGCTTTGTACCAATTCCTATAATCTACCCAAGTTCTGCTGTTTCAGCCACTTACTGCTCAGATCTAGTCTCACACAGGATTTCGAGTGTAGATCCAAAGTCTTCGGCTAATTCCTCCTCATATTCTAGATGCAGGCGTGTTTCCAATTCTGCTCCTCTCCCCATCAAGGATGACTTTGGGGAGAGTAACCAGCAATGTTGTCACACTGATGATCTGGGCAGGAAGAGAAATCTTTTAACTTTTATTATAGATAACTTATAATGGAAAGAGTTTTTTTTATTTCTATGGTTCTAGGCAGTAGAGAAACTGAGAAAGCTTCTTGTCCAGCTAATCTTAACAATCACAAATGTAAGTTTCCTGTGGCCCAAAGATCTATATGAAGAGGAAAACCTGAAAAAAATTACTTACTAACCCAAACAGATGTTATTTAAGGAATGGTGACAAAGTCTGTATGTCAACCAAGACAAACATATCTACTAAATTTGCTCCTGATCCCACTCTATGGGGTAAAATCAACAACCTAACTATTTATGCAAACTCCCTTGGCTTAGACTTGTAGCTGAAATCCCAAATTAAAATGTCTAAGCGTCTGTTTGGGTTTTACGCAAACGATAATTTAAAACAAATGGAGAGTAAAGGTAAAGTCACATCACTTTTAAAGACTGTATTTATGCTATGTTTTCTCTCTTCTTGCTTTCAGTACAACAAAAAGGAACTAGGAGAGGCAGCAACTCTGTTTTGGGTTAGGGACTGACTTACTACTTCCCAGATACGGCTGACTTCTATGTCCCTTCCTAAATCAGTGCCTCTTTCCCTAGGTAGTTACTAGGGTAACAAGTTAGTGAGTAGCTAGTTAGTTACATTACAATTTAGCATATCATAAAGAAGAAGAGAGCATGAAGTTGGAAGGGAGATGTATTGTGGGAGAAGGTCAGTTATCTGAAGGAAAGCAATCAACAAATATCATGTACATGTGTGAAATTTTCAAAGAATAAATTTTATAGAAAATATTTCTATTTGATTTCAGAAGTGAAAAATAAGAACAAAAAAGAAATAAAATGCCTCTGGCATTTTTATTCATCAGTTTAATGAGCCTTTTGTAATAACTGAAGAAAAAAATGGGAAATATATTGAAAATACAAAAGGAAAAATAACAATTTAAAAATACACAAAGTAAATGTTTTACTTGGTATTTAAAAGTATCTATTAGCCCAAATTAGTGGTTAGTTTCACTATATTAATCATACTTTTAAAAGACTTGCTTTATAAGATATATGTTTTATAGAGAAACTCTATCTCATTATCTTTAAGCTTTATATTAACTTTCATTTCAAAGAAGTCTACATCTGACACACAATGTCCTTTAAAGTTATTCTTTTACCCTGAAGTAACCCAAAGATGACACTAGTCTATATAGGAGTATTGATTTGTGATAGTTTGTGCAGATTGTAGAAGGGAGAAGAATGCTCCAGTTTTTTATTTTATAATCTGGATTTAGACAAATTTGGTTGAAAGGCAGCTGATCTGAGAAAGTCTAGTCACATTGGTTTGTTAATGAGACACTCTTCCATGGCAGGCAAATGCTTTGTTACTGTTCAGTTGTTCTGACCTTAAATTCTAAAATCTTCATGACCAAGTCTACTGAGCCACAGGCCTCTAGTAGTTTACTATCTTAGTATACTTGCTCCCATCACAAAGATGGACAATACTTGTTTGTGTGTTATGTGAAGCCATGAGAAGTTTATGGTTCTATGTCTATCTCAAAGCTAGAGATATGACTCAATGGTTATGAACAGTCACTATCTTGTACAGAACCTAAGTAAAGTTCTTCCACATTGTGAAACACAGCTGCCTATGATGTTCCAGATGATCTGGCACAATCTTCTGACATCTCCAGGCACCTACGTACATGTAATACATATAAACTTGGTCAAGAGCATAGACATACACATAAAACTAAACGAAACAAGACATAAATAAACATACATTCCATCCTTTGTGGGGGGTAAAATTTACTCTGAGATAAAAGAGAGAAGAGGATGAGGAAGAAATGATAGCAGCTTAGATCTGGATGGCAGTGGTGAAATGGCTCTTAGACTAGTGGGTAATGTTTGACTCTATCTGCAGATAGATGATATCCCTGGTATGTTGGAGATTATAAGGGAGGGAAATAAAAGATGATGTAAAGTGTTTAAGTTAAATAGATCAGGACAAGTGGGAAGACAGCAGTAACAGATATAACAGGAAAGGTCATGTATCCGGACTTAGATAATACCACATTCTTGTGAGGCAAATTTCCTGGGAAATAGAAATTGAAATAAAAATATTTCAATAATGGTAAAAATGGGAACTCATTTGTATAATTTAAGTGTCACCATAATTCTAAACCTCTTATGTAAACTCTTAGTTGAAAAATACATTTTGTTTGCACATAAATGTGCTATGTTGGCAAGTTGGTGCTGATGAAATATGAGCAGAAGTGATTTATGTAAATTCTGTGTCATCTCCAATCTGTAGACATTTTACTTCTTTTGGACATTGGACTGTATGGCTATTGGCAAGATGATTTATCAGACAAACGAAACTCCAAATTTTCAAATGATGGTTAGACTACAAGATGAAAAAACACCGATCCAGAGAATGTTGTGGAACACTAATTTTCCCTTTTTATATTCTGAAATGGTCACTTATCTAGAACAAAATAGTCTGTTTAAAATCATCTGGTATCTTTTTGTTTTGAACATCTAGTCTTATTAATATCCAGTGTTCTGAAATAAAATTTTGGTAGTATAATATACAAATACATACTACAGGCCGGCCGATCTGGGCATCCCTCAACCTGCGGGAGAAACGGGGTCCTAGTCAGGTCAATGAGGCGTAGGTGAAGAAATGATGGCAGAGATGGCACATGGAAGTACAGGATCTGAATGTATTTCTTAAAAATGACATCAGACTTTTACAGTCATTGCAAAAGAGAAATGAAAAATTTAGCAGCTCAGCAGTTAAGGTGCATCTGAGGCCACCTGAAACACATTGGGTTTAAAGCAGCAGCCATCTCCACTGGACTGGTGCTGCACCCCCAGGCCCAAGCACTCTGGGCCCAGGGGAATACGGACTGCATGAATCTAAGTTCTAGTTTATCTAAGTTCTGGTTCTAGTCAGTGCACCAGTGCGAGTCCAGCTCAAGTCCCCTGCACAAAGTGAAAAGGAGGCTTATATGGTATATAGAAAGCAGGGCAGATGACAAGAGTCACGTCGGCAGGTGATAGTCACATCAAGATCAGTAAGATCACATAGGCAAGGGATAGTTACATCAAGGTCGGTAAGATCAGATATCCAGGTGTGAAGGGGGAAGAGCAGTGGTGCCCTCCTGCTGGGGCTATTTTGGTATTCCCATGATAATTCTCTGGGTCTGCTGCAGGCAAGCACCAGAAAGTTCCAATCTAGCAGTTCCTGCTAATGTCCTTAAGTGAGGGAAGCCCTTCGATTACTCTCTAGTATGTAAAACAGTTCTTTCTTCTGTGGGACTGCCCTAAGAAGTGT
>JADRCD010228999.1:0-10846 GCA_019843815.1 Montemys delectorum
AGTATTTTTGAGGTAGGGTTTCATGTAGCTCAGGTTATCTTCAAACTTGATATGTAGCTGAGAACGATCTTGAACTTCCGATCCTATTGCCTTCCGATTATTTGGATTAGAGGCGTGGACCACTGTACCCAGTTTATTGTCTACTGGAGGTTTAACCCAGGGTTCTGAACATGCCTGCTCTTTGTTATTGTTGTTGTTGTTGTTGTTTTATTTGTTTGTTTTTTCCTGAGACAGGGTTTCTCTGTGTAGCCCTGGCTGTCCTGGTACTCACTCTGTAGACCAGGCTGGCCTCAAACTCCAAAATCTGCCCGCCTCTGCCTCCCAAGTGCTAGGATTAAAGGTGTGCGCCACCACCGCCTGGCCGTGCCTGCTATTTGTACATGTTCCACGTAACAGTGTGCACGTTAGCGCTCTCCTAACAAAGCTATACCCCACCCACTTTGTTTTGTTGTTTTAGTGATGTCTTGTGGGGGACAGTCTCATCTTGTAGCCCAGGCTACCCTCTAAGTTGCAATGATCCTCCTGCTTCTACCCTTCTGTGTGCTAGGATGATAGATATACTCCTACTATGGCTTTTTAATTGTTCTTTCTGGTGCAGAGAATGTAAACCACAACCTCATGCACACCCCAGGCAGACGCTTGAGGCCACTGACCTATGCCCCAGCCCAGGAAGGTGTCTCTCTTGACTACTAGCGATTATCCCTGATTCTTGCTGTTTTGTTGCACTGTCTACCTCAGCACCTGAGCAACTGACAGGAGGTAACATCTTATTTTGTGGCCTCTGCCTAAGGGCAGACTCTGGAGTGACAGTCGCACTGGGCCTCTGGCCTTGCTCCCCTCTGCTGCCATCTGGATTCATGTGTAACAGATGCCTGGCTTGGGCAGGCGCCTGGTCCCTTTTCAGGGTCCTGAGCTAGGACACAGGGAGTGACTGGCCCCTAAACCCAAGCTGGGGCTCTGGGGAAGGAGTGGCTGCCTGACATCTTCCCTTTGATACTGACACCGATGTTTTAATAGTTGCGACCCATCAGGCCGGTGGGATTTCAGAGCTGGCCACACAGGGCATTCCAGGAGGCCCTGGCTGCTAGCCAAAGCAGCAGAAGGGCCCCCTCTGTGTAGAGTGCTGGAGTCCACCCCCCAACTGGGACTGCAGAGTGCCCCACCCACCTCCAGCCTTAGTCTGGAGTCTCTCACTAGGGCCTCCAACTTCTGCTACCTAAGAGGCCAGTGCTAGGGGGTTAAGCAACCAATGCTGGCCACTTGGAGAGTGTGCCTTGGTGACCTGGGTCACTCATTCTCATCTGGGAGGGGTTGGCCGGCACACAGCACCTGACTGGGTGAGTCACAGCCCACTGCAACAGGGCCTGAGTCAAGCTAACTATGATGTCTGATTTGTAAATAGCCAGGGAGTGGGGGGTGTCACTGAATGTCAGGCTCTGTTGTATGCACTGGGTGCACAATGATGAGGGACTCAGAACATATGATTCATCTTCCCGTGGAATTTACCTTCTGTTGGCAAAGGGGAGGCAGTAAAAGCGAAAGAGGAAAATGTAAAGGAAAAAATGAAATAGGGAAGGGGACAGGAAGCAAGGAGGGTCTCATTAGGAGCATGCCAGGTGGACAGTTAGAAAAAGAACATTCTAGAAAGGGAGCAATCACTCGTGCAAAGGCCCTGGGGTAGGGGAAAGCTTGGAGAGATGGTGGCTCTAGCAATGGTTGAGAGTGGGGCTGCTGGATCCAGGTTGGATGCAAGTGTGGGCAGTAGGTTATCAAGGTTACTGAGCTCCAGTTGTGTCTAGAGCCGGTGCTGGGGTTGGGGAAAGGGCTCTGATGTCTACAAGGCAGAGGATGGAGGTGTTTGCTGGCTGAGTGGGGCAGGGGAGAGTGGGAGAAACTGAGTTGGCTCCAACGGGACATGTATGAGAGGGATAGGTAGCCAGCTGAGAGCTTGGTCTTGGGACCCTCTTCCAAAATGGCAAAGAGTCACTTGTCAGAAAAACAGCTGGTCATATGCCCTTGAGGAAAGTCCAGGCTAGATGAGATGGGAATATGGGGCTGTCTATGATCATTATAGTTGTTGAAATAAGAATAGCTTTCATACGCTCATATATTTGAATGCTTAGTCACCCTGAGTGGAACTGTTTGAAAGGATTAGAAGGATTAGGAGGTGTGGCCTCGTTGGAGAAAGTGTGTCCCTGGGGATAGACTTTGAGGATTCAAAAGCCCATTCCAGGCCCAGGTGCACTCTCTTTCCCTCCCACTCCCTGTCTCTCCTACTCTCTTCCTCTCTCTCCTCCCTCCCACCTCTGTTTTTGGATCAGGATGTAATTCTCAGCTACTTTTCCAACACCATACCTGCTTGCCACCATGCTTCCTGCCATTGATGATAATGGATTAAGCTTCTGAAACTCTAAGCAAGCCCCCGATGAAATTCTTTTATTTGAGTTTCTTTGGCCATAGTGTCTCTTCATGGCAATAGAACACTGGCTGAGGCATTCACAGACAATATTGAAGACCTTAGACCAGGCAAGGTCTTGGAGAGTCAGTGTGTAGAGAACAGGTCAGGCTCTGGACCATGGCCCTATGGGCCTGCAGCATTTAGGCAGTGAGTAGACAAGATGGGAGTGGCAAAGGAGAAAGAGAGAGGATGGCCAGAGTGGAAGAATGGGAATGTACAAAGCATGGCTTCCTGGGAGCCAAGTGCAGAAAGTATAGAGAAGTGTGTAAATACTGCCCCAGGTCAGGAGGACAAGGACTGATCATCGGACTTAGCATCCCAGAGGGGCTGATCCGCCCCTGGAAGGAAATCCTCTGCCAGGTGGGGAGGGGTGAAAGGTAGCCAGCCAGCTGTCCAGGCTGGTTTTGCGTGTCAAATTGACACAAGTTAGAGTCTGTCAGAGAGAGAGGAGCCTCAGGTGAGGAAATGCCTCCATGGGATCCAGCTGTAAGGCATTTTCTTAATTAGTGATCAAGGGGGGAGGGCCCAGTCCATTGTGGGTAGCACCATCCCTGGGCTGGTAGTCCTGGGTTCTAGAAGAAAGCAGACTGAGCAAGCCATGGGAAGCAAGGCATTAAGAAGAAACCACTCCATGGCCTCTGCATCAGCTCCTGCCTCTGGGTCTCTGCTTCCATTCCTGCTCCTGGGCTTGAGTTTTGCTCCTGGGCTTGAGTTTCTGCCCTGAATTCCCTTTCATGATGACCTATAAAGTAAAGTAAATGCTTTTTTTTAAAAAATATTTTTTTCTTTTTTCGTTTTTTTTTTTTTATTTATTTATTATTATATGTGAGTGCACTGTAGCTGTCTTTAGACACACCAGAATAGGGTGCCAGATCTCATTACGGATAGTTGTGAGCCACCATGTGGTTGCTGGGATTTGAACTCAGGACATTCCGAAGAATAGTCAATGCTCTTAACCTCTGAGCCATTTCTCCAGCCCTAAAGTAAATGCTTATCTCTACAAGTTGCCTTCCATCAAGATGTTGACCACGTTAGAGAGCAAACCAGAACAGACACTGTTACCAAGACATTGTTACAAGGTTCCTGGGGATCTGCTGTTTGGGGGAGGGTTTGGAAGGAGTTTGAAACTTGGAGCTGGAAAAGCTGTTGAATACTTGAGCTCAACGAGCTGCTGGTATGTGTGGGATTGTTGGAGGGGAGGGGCACGGAAGCAGATGGTGATGGCAGTGTGGACAGTGGAGGCCAGCTTGGGAAGTTTCAGAGGGAAGTTTGCAAGTTCTTCAAAGACCCTGTCAATGCCGTTCATGTGATTTTTTTGAACTGAGCATCTCTGGCGTCTGGTCAGCTGTGATTAACAAGAGGCCCAGCACCACGAAGGCGAAACCTTTATTTTTGCCAAGCCTCTTTAGCTAGAGCTGAGATAGGAGAAATAATTAAGAAGAGCCAGCATTGTCTTTGGGGATTCTCCAGAGGGGGCCAAGGCTGCACTTCATGCTGGCAGCCAAACTTGAATGCGTTAGAGTCACCTGTATCTTGCTGGTCTTGGCAACACGGGAGCTTCTGGATTCACAGAGCAACTAAGGCTTGGTGCTAGCAGAGGCCAGAAGAGGCCATTGGTGAAGGGTCAGCCTCAGGTGCAGTCTGTGGAGATGCCAGGGCCCTGGGATGACCACCAAGGACAGAAGCAGCTGTAGAGCGGAGCTGGTGTAAGTCTTTGAAATACACTGTGTGTTCTGTGAATGACAGAGCTGGAGAAATGGAGTCTCCAGAGGGGCCTCAATCATTCCCTGTGCTACCCAGGCCAACCTCCTAGCCTCCTAGGTAGTTTGACTAGGAATGGTCCCATAGACTGATGTATACGAATGCCTGGCCCATTACTGAGAGGCACTTTAGAAGATGTGGCCGTGTTGGAGGAAGTATGTCACTGTGTAAACAGGCTTTGAGGTTGTGTATGTGCGCACGAACTCAATCTATGCTCAGTGTGGCACAGTCTCTTTCAGCTGCTTCCCAACCAAGAGGTAGAACTCCCAGCTCTGTCTCTCGAGCACCATGTCAGCCTGTATGCCGCCATGTTTCCTACTATGACGATAATGGACTAAACCTCTGCGTTGTAAAAATTATTTAACCCCAACCCAGGGTTTCTATCCCGCCTTAGCTAATTAAGTTCCCAGATGAAAGACACACACACAACCTTTCTATTTACAATAAGCCTTAAACAACACAATAGTTGGGTAGATAGCTACTCTCGATGTCGTTAGAATCTGATCTCCTATTGATAACCCCAAGTTATTATTTACTGTTCTATCTGGGCTGCTCTTAACTCCAGTAGGGCAGCCCTCAGGGCCACAGCCTCTTGACTCCTAACCCATGGCGGCTTCTCCTCCCTCCTCTTGCCTTCTTCTCTCCTTATGGCTCCTCTCCAACCCCAAGCCTGAGAAACCTCAACCCCACCCATGTCTCTTCTTTCCAGCTGTTGGCTGTTGGCATCTTTCTTTACCGGTCAGAATTAACTTGGAGGTGTGGTCACAGGGGTTCCTTGCAGACTCATCCAGGTCTTGGGGGCTCTCACTTAGCATTGCAGTAGCTAGCAAACCTCAAAGGCCAAACCTCAGC
This sequence comes from Montemys delectorum, assembly GCA_019843815.1. Classification (NCBI taxonomy): domain Eukaryota; kingdom Metazoa; phylum Chordata; class Mammalia; order Rodentia; family Muridae; genus Montemys; species Montemys delectorum. Next base: position 5,072 of record JADRCD010228999.1, read on the forward strand.
GAACTGTAAGCCAGCCCCAATTAAATGCTCGCCTTTTTAAGAGTTGCCTTCCTTGTGGCGTCTTTTCACAGCAAGAGAAACCTGAAGACACAAGGCTCACTTAAGAGTCCTGGGTAAAGCACGCAGCACACTGCCCTCTAGAGAGAGGGCACACACATACGGGCCGCCGTAAACAGTCTAACCATGTCCAGCTATTTTGCACAAACATGTTTGACTGTTGTTTTGCACATGCAACTTCTTTGGGTTTGAGGTATCCCACCTCTTGGGGCCTTCCAGAGTGACTTCTGTGATTTCAGAGCGTGATAACAAGAGATTTAATAGAGGAGCTGGAGAGATGATGGCTCAGCAGCTAAGAGCATAGACTGCTCTTCCAGAGGTCCTGAGTTCAATTCCCAGCAACCACATGATGGCTCACAACCATCTGTAATGGGATCCAATGTATATAATCTTAAATAAATAAATAAATAAATAGGCTTGATGAAGAAGGATATCTAATCTAGGACCTGCTCAGTGCCCACAGCCCACCATCCCCCACTCTTATCCTCCTGCCTAGGCTAGCCTTGTGGGGGTGAGTAGAACAGAAGGCTTTGTCCCTGCCCAGGTACCCAGCTGGAGAAGGAAAAACAATAGCCAAGAGCTAAGAAACATGTGCCATCAAGTTTATAGAGCCCTGGGCGGAACCTGCTCTAGATATCAGACACTGCCATAGTCGTGAGAAGTATTGTCCTGTGTCTTGCCTTCTTCATGAGGAGTGTTTGAGAGCTCTTCAAAGGCCATCAGGGCTGTTCATGTAGGCAGTGGAGGACCACGAACTGCCAGGCTTTCTTCCCCTGACCCCTGATCCCTGACCCCTTGCATCCCTTGGTTGGCCCCTCCCCCGATAGACACTTCCCTTCATCCCCCACGTTGGCTTTCCCAGGCCGTAGCTTTATGAGTGTCTGATGATTTTTCTTTGTCTTTCTGTGCAGAAATGGAAGTTCTACTCGCGCCGGCGCCGGGAGGCCCCGAAGATGTCTCCAGGATGCAACTGCCCGCCAGGTAAGGAGCCCTGCCAATGAGTGAGGTCAGATCGGCGACCTTGGTCAGGCACCACCTCTCAGAAGTCCTTGTATTCCTAGCCAACTCGGCTACCACCTCTCATTTGGCTGCTTTCCATCTTCCCATGGATGCAGCTGCTTGTCTTCTATCCTTCCCTCCATCTCTCCTTTCTTCCATTCCTCTAACCCTCCACCTGTTCATGCGCCGTCCACCATTCATTAATCTAAGCCCACACCCATTCATTAATTCCTCCGCACACCCGGCATCTCTGAAGTGATTAGGTTGAAAGCATATGGTTTGGTGGGTGTGGCCATGTTCTGAAATTCATGACAGAGGCTGAGGGAAAAATCAGCCTAGCAAATGTGGAGCCTCATCCCAGCACACCACGGTGCTACCTTCAGTTTCTGAAAGCGCCATAAGTATATAAGAATATCTGTCACCTGGATAGATGGATGGATGGATGAATGGATAGGTGAATGGATGGATGGATGGATGGGTGGGTGGGTGGGTGGATGGATGGATGGAAGGATGGGTGGGTGGATGGATGGATGGGTGGGTGGGTGGGTGGGTGGATGGATGGATGGAAGGAAGGATGGGTGGGTGGATGGATGGAAGGAAGGGTGGGTGGGTGGGTGGGTGGATGGATGGATGGATGGATGGATGGAAGGAAGGAAGGAAGGATGGGTGGGTGGATGGATGGATGGATGGATGGAAGGAAGGATGGGTGGGTGGATGGATGGCCCTGTGGTACTGAAAGTATAGACTGGATTCAAATCCTGCCTTGGCTGTTTTCTGATCTTGCATGAGTAGATCCAGGGATGCCACAGACACTTGGCTTCTCCAGTCTACTCCTCAACTGTCTCCCTCTCTGTTCAAAGCTGTGTGCAAAGTGCCTGCACAGGGCAGACATCATCTTTGGTGTCGGGTTCAAGTGCATGGTCACCAGTGAAGACCATTGGTGTGTGAGTGTGTATGTGTGACGACTCCGACTCCTTGGGCTTCATGCTCACTAGGCTAGTGACAGATGACACATTGTTACTCTTTGCTTGAGTAACTGGACTGGGCTATAGAACTCTTTGAAGGAACAGAAAGAAAAAGATTTACCGAGACAGAGAGAGGCGCTTAAAGAATTGCTAGAGGTCTTGCTCTGCTCCGTATCTCTTAGTGCACACTGAAGCTTCTTAGGTAACTGTGGAGGGCAGATGGCCCTTGGAAAAGCTGCCCCTGAGTTCCTGGGAAGGTCCATGGCTTTGGAACCCTCTAGAAACCCTCTACAGGTCCCGTGGGCCAAGGAAGAGAGACCGTCAGATGTTAAGTGTGTTATTTGACTTTTCCCTTGTGACCAAACACCTGGCAAGAAGCACCTTAAGGGACAAAGGGCTTGTATTGGCTCGCAGTAGGAGGAAGTACAGTCTCTCGGGATGGGCAAGGCTCAATCACAGACTCGCTCCCTGTCTGTGGCAGCCATGACTGCTTGGTCATATCTCAGCAGAGCAGAGAGAGAGCAAGGTCAGTTCTCAGCTTGCTTTTTTGCCTTTTCCTTCTTTTTGTCATTCTAGCCTGTGGGATGAAGCCCCGGGTTGGATCTTCCCTCACAGACACGCCCAGAGGTCCCCACCACCTTGGTGATTCTAGACCTGACAGTGATGAAAGGCCAGCCTGCTACACATACAAGCAGAGGAGCTTCGTGGTAGCCAGGTGTGAATGAGCTGGTGTACTATCCAGATGTGAGGCTGTGATAAGGGTCACTGGTCCTGTCACAAGCTGCTTGCCTGGATTAATTAAAAAGATGTCCAGAGCCCTAGGAAGCCAGCTCTTCTCTCTGGGCCCAGGAGATCGGGTCCTAGAGTCCAAGAAAGCTTTCTGCTAGATCCATGAGCTGCCAAGGTTAACGAGCTAAGATACCGGTGATGGTAGGCCTCACATTGGGTGCCAATTGGTTGAGGTAACTCTCCAACCCAAATATGCCCCGGCAATTAAAACACAACTCAACCTGGACAGGTTTCTGGGGCTACCCAAGCTCTATGTGATTGTGTCTGTTGTGTTAGACAGGAGTGGTACCATGGAAGACAGGTTTGAATTCTGTCTCTGAGATTTACCTGCTGGGTAGCCCCGTTCAGAGTGTCTGATCTTTTCTGCACCTCACTTGCTTTGTTTGAAACAAGGATAAAGGCCACCTGGCAAATATGTGAGAGAGAGATCAATGGGCTTGTTATCTGACTTGTCAGTGTCTTGCCTGACATGAAGCATCATCATCATCATCATCATCACCACCACCACCACCACCACCATCACCATCATCATCATTTTATTTCCTCAGCTGTCTCTTGTCTGTCAAGGGAATCTCACACCTCCTCCACCTAATAGCCTTTCTTGTCACTGTCCCCAGGTGAGCACCTACTGTGTGCAGGCAGTGTGCACTTCATATTGAGGGAGACCTCTCTCAAGATGCTGAAAAAAATGGCTGGGAATGGAGAGTGCTTGTCTAGCATGCATGAAGCCCTGGTTCCATTTCTACCATATATGTATGCACGCACACACACACACACACACACACACACACACACACACACATTCCTAGCATATATATTTCTACCTGATATATATGTATATATATAATATTTGTGTGTATGTATGATGGCTTGTTCCTATAATTCTAGTACTCAGGAGGTGGAGGCAGGAAGATCAGGAGTTCAAGGCCATCCCCTGCTTCGTAGTGAATCAAAGAGGCTAGCCTGAGACTCACGACATGAGATCCTCTGTGAAGAACAAAACAAAACTTATGGCCAAAAGAGGAGGGTGAATCTTGAGCATTCCAGATTCTTGCAAGACCTCAAATGGGTCAGGAAAGCTGACCCGTACCTGTACCTGAGCCCTTCATTTTAAGTCATTGTCATGGGGTCAGAGTTTACAAATCTCTCCATGGCTCTTGATATTGCATATGGCAATTGTAAAATATACAAACACAAAGTGTTACATACCTTTCTCCTACTAGCACTTTAATATTGTCCCTGTATACAGTAGGTGCTCAATAGATATAAATAAACTGGTGATTAGATTCTTACTTATAGTCTACCCACCATCAATATACCTCACGTGTTGCCCTACACCATACCTCCAGTCTTGCCTGCCCTGAAATTCCCTCTGTTGGCCACAGCAAGTAAACACTTTCTTTCTGCCTACAGTAGCTGAAAGATCCTATGCCTCCAAACCCACGCCTGCCCCCTTTGGCTTTTTTGGTTAAGGGAGTCCAAAGCTGGAGTCCTGTGGTGGGTGTGTTCTTCCCTGTGGCAGCCCTGGGTCTCTGGGCAGCACCCAGAAGGCTCTGGACTCACAATCAGGGGCAGAAAACCTGCCTCCTTCCCTTCCTACATCGACCTTGCCAGCATCCTCCTGAGATCCTCCCTGCCCCAAAATAGCTCTCCCCGCCAGCATCCTGCCACAGATACTGTTTGCCAGGACAGTGATGAGCTCTTAGGCTCAGGGCAGGGTGCCAGAGGTCAGGCCTCAGGGAAGAGGGCCAGAAGCTGAGAAATGGGTGTGGGCCCTTTGCAAAGCACACTGGGGAGCAGGGAGGGTCCTGAGAACAGATATATACATTACCGTGGGATTTCCTAGAACACTTGAAGCCAGTACAAAGACCAGGGAAATTCACACATTCTCTGTCCCTGTTCTTACTAACACATGTGGAACAGGACAATATAGGCTCCGGCTGGCAAGGAAACAGCTCCTTCAGGAGCATAGTCAATGCTGGGACTGGGTGCGGCTGGGGAACCCATCCCTTCTACCTAAAACTAGTCTCTTAGCAGACTGGGAGGCTGGGGCTGTGAATAGAAGTCTGGACTGTTGGGGCGACAGCAGTGGAAATGCGGGGTGATGTCGTCCATGTCCAGGCGCATGTTTAGAAGAGGGATGGAAGGGGAGAGGAAAAGGTGCTGGAGAGGAAAAGGTGCTTTGGCCAAGCCAGTGGATGGGGCCACAGCCACCACCACATGGTTCGGACATTCTGTAAGGAGCGCTATGAAGTACCAAAGAGCCCTGAGAGGCCTGATACACAAACCAAATATCACGTAGGAGGTGACCTTTGCGGTTTAGTATACCAAACAAAGGAAGCAAGCTAGAGGGTACACACAGTAAGGCTACAGGCTCCACTGCCACCACGACCAAAGTCTAAGTAAAGGGACTTCAAGGGTAAATATCTTTTACTGAGTGTGTCATAGGAGTGTGGTGCAGGGCAGGGAGGTGGCTCTGCTGCCTGTGTCCTGTAACTTCTCGTCTGAAGCCTGGCAGGTTCTCATGCTTTCACTGGCATGAAAGGAGAAGGGAATGGTAGGAACTTGAGGAAGAGCCAAACCCCAGTCCTGTTCACCCACCTCTGGCAAGACCTTAGTAATTAATGAGATGGTACAGAAAGACAGACAGACTTGTGCTGGGCGGTTTATGTACAGACAAACCTTTTAAACATCATGGTCCGTGCCTGTACTGCCAGTAATGGGGAGGTGGAAGGAGGCTCAGGGGTTCAAGATAGGCCTTAGCTAAATGGAGAGTTCAAGACCAGCCCCCATCTCAATTAGGCAACAAGTAAAGTAAGTCTGTATTTCCATGAAAGTTAGAGAAACCGCATTGAAAATCTACCAACAAATCACAGGACGTTGTGTTTGTTCTGGGGACACCCAGAACAAAAGGTTCGAGGAAAGGGGAGATGGGTACATCTGGAGCTGACCAGCAGTTTAAGAA
>JADRCD010229002.1:0-13618 GCA_019843815.1 Montemys delectorum
CTCAGTGTCTGAAGCTGCTGCTTACAGGAACTGGAATATGGCTCTTTTATTTTACTTTATTTCTACATTCCCAGAACTTTGTTTCTATATTCTCAAAAACTTGGTTTCTATATTCCCAGAACCTTGTTTCTACAGCTTTATTTTTCACTTTATTACTTCACAGACAGTTTAATTCTGGAGACTCTTCACAGGATATAAATGCCAGAGCCCTGAGAGGGGTGCTGGGAGGATGGGGGTGCTCTTAGAAGCCTGGTGCTTCTCCCTGCTGCTCCTGGCTGCTGTTATTGTAGTTTGAAGAGAAGAAAAAGTTGGAGATATCCTGATGATAAAGATTGGACTAGCCCCAAGGAACGTGGGTGTTCCTAATCAACAGGAAGTAACCTATAGAGGTCTATATCCCCCTTACCCCTCTAACTTTCTTTCTTTTCTAACTAGTGTTGGGGGTTTGGAAGAGATTAGGGTGGAATAAGTGTTGGAAGGGAGGTAGATATATAAGAATCCAATGAAATACCTCAAAAGAAATACACTAACAATCCCCCTTGTTGGTTGTCTGGTATAGTATGGTCAAACTTAAAACCTTACATTCACAAACAACAAAAATAGACTCAGCAGGTTATATCTGTACATATACATCCGTATGTGTATGTGTACATGTATGAGTATGACAATAATACTCAAAGAAAAGGAAGCTATCAACTTGAGAGTCAGGGGTCAGTAGGGGGTTACAAGGGAGGATACCTGGGAGGGGCTACCAGTCGGGGGAGAAAGTAATATAATTTTATTTCGATGAGAAATATAGTAAAAGTAAAAATGAAATTTTCTCTTAAAAGGAGATGGACTAGAAGTCTAGGGCCTTCCAGGAGCTCAGCAGAGGTCTTAGCAGTAGCATGTAGCAGTACCTCAAAAGGTAGTCCATGAAGGGTGGCTTCAGCCTCACCTGAAGCTACAGTTACACCTAATTTGCATTGGGGAAAACGCAAATCCTCAGGGCCAGTCATGTCAAACGAGAAACTTTCAAACAGATTCTCTGGGAGGTTCTGCTGTTGAAAACCCCCGGGTACAACCCAACCATATTCAGACTGAGGTCTGTACACTCTCAAGGCTCTGGTCATGGCACCTCCTGGGTGCGCTGCAGTCTCATTGAAGACAAGGAAGGAATGGGGTAGGACCTCTCTGGCTTAGGTGGTTTACCCTAATGTCTTCTATCCCAGTGGCCTTGACCCTGTGAACTCATTAACGCTCTTAACAGCTTGCAGAGTGACATCAGCAGCCATACCCTGGTGTTCGTCGTAACCTCTGGGACTTTTTGTTATCAATGGGTTTTGGAACCCTTTGGGAGATATTTGGCAATGGGGAGGGCTAGATGTTTCAGTTGGCTGCTTTCAGCAGATTCCTAAGGACAACAACAGCAAAAGCAACGTTTCAAGTTCCCAAATCAGACACAATGGTGTGCACTTGACTTTCTGGAGGATCTTACTAGTCTTCGGTGGTGAGGAACCTTGTGGGAAACCTGAGGCTGCCTCTAGAGCTGTGAAGTGTTTGTTGGTCAGGACCGTTCTTCTACAGAGGCCTTTCCCTCTCTTACTTGCATATATGTGCCTGAGTGTGTGCATGAGTTCATATGTGCACAGACATGAAGACTTATATACTCCACACTCACTCTAGATGGACTTCAACTATAAATAGAGAAAATATTTTCTTCACTCTCTGCCTAGAAAATAGTGTTTTTGGTTTGTTTCTGACTCCAATGAAGGGTACTGTTGAGCTCTCTGGCTACATTTTAAAGTGTGGAGTGAATAGGGGTGTTCTGTTTTGCTTTGTTTTGTTTTCTCAGAAAGTGTGCTGTCCCCTGTCCCTGTCACTGCTTGCTGCCTTTCCTCGGCAATGGCTGTCTGTTAGTATCCAGTGTACCATATTGTTCCTTCTTCCTAGCATGGAGTTCTTAGGCTGGTCTGCTTGGAATATGTTTCCCTCTCATGCTCATCCAAGAGATTTTCTCTGACCTCTGTTCCCATCCCTCAGAGTAGACACTCCTGAGCTGTCCTCCATGTGCCCAAGTATTACCACATGATGCTGCCTTCGCCTCCCATGCCAGGGACTCCAGTGCTTGCTCAATGTCCTACACATTGCTTATGCCACAGAAATATTTGCTTGAACTAAACTGAAATCCCTTTTTAAAACCTCAGTATTCATGTGACCGTGAGCAGATATTATTGGTTCAATCTGATAGATGAGGGAACTGAGCTCAGAGGCTATGTAGCAGGCACTGAAGTTTGGTACATATGAGTGAAGCAGGTCACAGTTTTCTGGAAACAGGAATTCTTTCTGGAGCTGATCTTAATACCACCCTTAGTCCAGGAGTTGTACATTTATTAACTATACTCTCTCCAAGATAAATCATCTCTCACCAATACACTTGTGATAGGTTCAACTTTTCACATTCCCCAAGAGCCATTTTTCACTCAGAATTTGTCACTGAAATGCTGAATAATCATTGATAGTTTTCAGTCCACTCTGCTATGTAACCCATGTTTCAAGAAGCTGGAAAAGAAACAGAATAGATACAGCTATTTAGAAGCTAATACTAACTACAATACTGTTTGTTAACATACATAAAGTTTATTGTTTGTCTATCTGTATTTATTTATGTACTCTCTTATTTTTTTTTACCTTGTGTAGTACTGGTTCTTTATATTAATCATCATCTAGTTGTTGGCTAGTAAGGTCCCATAGTGCCTCACACACTATAGGCTATTGCAACTGCTCATGGTTATGTTCCAGAACATGATGGTAAGACATTATTGCTAAAGACACTATATTTTTGAGTCATAGAACATGATGAAATTAGGCTGATACCAACCTGGTACTATCATTGTTCCAAGAACATATGGCTAGGTAGCTTATAAGCCTTAGGGGAGAACCCATTATATGCTGTTAAATGGACACAGTATTAAGCCAAATCCTAATGGCTTCCTGGTATATCTATAGGTCAATGCATCTCTCAGCCTCCATTTGAGAAGCTTCTGTCTGTTAAAATTAGTGACGAAAAATATAACTTGTACCTAATATAATGTTTAATTTAGAATCTCCTAGTAAGTTGTTTTAAAATTATATTTTTGAATGTTTTGGTTATATTCTTACACTGGTCATTAATTTTGAAAGCAGACAATAATTGGATCCCGGGTCCAATCATTAACAATGAAAAAAACCTGTTGAGCTGCTCCACATACAATACTGAATAGCAGATCTCTACAGCTATTCTTACTCAACTAAAGTATAGAAATTGAGGTGTTTTATCTTAAAGCCTACTTTCTAGATTTGGAGAAATATCTCAGGAGTTAACAGCACTGTTGCTCTAGTACCCAACATGGCAGTGCACAACAGTATATACCTCCAATTCTAGGGTATCTTATGTCCTCTTTGGGCTTCTGTTGGTAATGAATACACATATGGTACTTAGACATATATGGAGGCAAAACACCCATCCACATAAAATAAAAATTAAAAACAAACAAACAAGAAACAAAAAGGAAAAAGTTGACTAAGAGAAGGCAAAGCACAAAAAAGGGTATGTAAATAACCTGTGCAGCATACAGTTAGATCATCACTCCCTGAAAGTCTAAGTGTTATGGGCATAGATAAGAGTCCAAGGCCAGACTTAGACACATAGTGAGCTTCAAGCCAATGTGGGCTTCAGAGGACACTATCTCAAAACCCCCAAATCAAATGAACCAACCAACCAACCAACCAACCAACCAACCAACCAACCTCTTAGAATGTGCCTAAAATATTCATAACTGTTATGTGTCCTGGCTCTGGATGGAAAGGTGTGATTGTATTCTCTCTGGAGGCACCCCATCAGCTGTGCTGCCTTTACCTTATGGTATAAAAAAATCAGAAGTCTCAACTGCAAGGACTTTACATTGGCTGAGTTGGAACGAAGGTCAGAATGAAGGATATAGCTTGTGACGTACTCTGCTCAATGCCAAGAGCAATCTTTGTAAGAATTTATAAGGAATATGAGCTTTATTTTAATAATAATGAGTAGCCACCAAGGTATACAGACAGTCAGGTTGAAAATGGAAAGCAAAGAAAGGGCAAGAAATTTTTATAGACTGGTGGTCGGTATGCTTTTAACTCTCTCCTGAGCTAGGCTTTGTGTGAGTGCAAAGACACAGGACTGGGGAAGGCAGCTGAGCAGACATGGAACAATACTGGGGCAAGATTCAGTTAGGAGACTGCTCCAGCCATTTGGAAGAGATACATACTGTCTAGGATGGAGACTAGAGTTGTCTTGATAATGGAGTCTAGAGGGGCACTGGTGGGGGAGATGTCAAATTGACAGGACTTCATGGTGGGTTAGGTATGGGAGAGGAGATCAAAGGAGTGAAGGATGATGAGTGCCTGAGTGTCTGGCTAGGGAAACCGAGTAGATGATGGTGCCCTTTATTTTTATCTAAAACTATAGCCTGTTCATGCCATATTGAAAGAGGCTAATCCAGCCTTTTCGGCCAACTACTTATTTCTAGAAACAAATAGCTATAATATGGTAAGGTTTCCTGGGAAAATGTCACAATAAATTTTTGAGATAATTAAGAAATGCCTGAGATAATATAATACAAATCCGAGGTAACATGACAAACAAATTTTTTGAGCTAATTGGGAAATTCCTGAGAGGATATAACCGAACACCAGAGATAGCAACATGCAGAGAGACGAGGTTTATTTTGGCTCACAGCCTTAGTGTTTTCAGTCCATGCCTTCTGGTCCTTTTGCTTTAGGCCTGTGTGTGGTATTACTTAATGGTAGGAGGAAAGTGGCTCTTTTTGTGATTGGGAAGCAAAGAGAGAGAGTAAAGGGCTAGGGTCTATCCTCTTCCAGGTCATCTCTTCGGAGACCTGAAGACCTTCCTCTGGGCTCTACCATCTCCCAGTAGCACTTTGTTGAAGTCCAAGTCTTTACCATACATACATGTGAGAGATGCTTAAGATCTGAACCCATAGTATCAGTTTCAATAGTACAGTGTAGAAAGCAGGGTGAGAAAAGGAATAAGGGGCTTAGTCTTAGGTTGCCTGATTTAGGCCTACATATGGTCCGATATGTGTGGGCAAGGTTGGGAGCCTACCCAGGTGTGAGAAGTGGGGGTTGCAAAACTGGGAACAAGGACAGGCTGAGAATCCACTGTCTTAGTTAAAGAATTCTGCATTTGTGTGCTCTCTCTCTCTCTCTCTCTCTCTCTCTCTCTCTCTCTCTGTCTGTCTGTCTCTAATCTGCTATGTTCATCTTTATCTGCATCATGCTTCACTAAAGCTCTTGACTTAATCCAGCTTGATTTGTACTCATGTTGCCATCTGGCACTGGGTCATGTGTCTTTTCAATCAGAGGGAGGAGAATGAGTCTATTCAGAAATGTGAACCTGTGACTGGATGCCTTCATGGTGTGTTACAGCCAAATCTGCACTGTACCCAGCCGTTGGGTACGTTTAGGTAAAAGGCTTTGGGGGATTAACTAGGAACCGGAATTCTTTCAGGAAAGTGTCCCACAATTTCAAGGGCTTTGCTCTGTCTGTAATCATTAAAATCAACCCAAAGCATCTGGGCATGCTTATAGAGGCTCTGTGGGCATGTTGCCTCTGAGCTGTGGGTAAGAGGATGTGGCTATGGTATTATCAGTGACCAATACTGGATGTATTTATAGCCTCACAGCACTGGGCAGACAGCAACGGGGTTAGGAGAAAGTATACTACAGTAGGGATTAGAGCCGACCATAGGGTTTCTCAAAGTGTGGTCTGAGCCCCTTCTGCTGCATCAGAGTCACCTGGGAAAGGAAGGTGATTTTGATACACTACATGCTCAGGAGACTCCATTTTTAACAGCCTCTCTTCATGCCATTCTGGTACATACTATTGCTTCCTAAAAGCCATCATTTGAAAGAAGACCAGCCTCTGGCCTCAGCTCAGACATTTGGCCTACTGGTCTCGAGTGTCTCAGTCCTCACTCAGAGTGCAGGGCTGCATTAGGGCAGTACTACACATCTAGTTGACTCACAGGTCTTTAACTATATTTCCCCATTTTCTATCTTGCACATAATTCAGAAGGCTGAACATTTATATTAGCATTTAAATCCTTTATTAAGTGCTTAGTTATAAGCATTTATCTTAGGATTGTATAAATGGTGCTAAGGCACCGACTCCTTACACTTGAGTTAAAGGATTTTCAAAGACAACTCTGAAACACATGCAGTGTTTGCCTTTAAAGCCTATCTTTAGAAGCTCCTCCTCACCCCCACAGAAGGTGTGACTCCACTACACTTAAGACATGATGATTGACTTATTTTTGTGCCTTGGGGTTTTTTTTTTTTTTTAATCTTCAAAATTGAAGTAATGACATTTTCTGGGCTGTTGGTAGGTACATGAGCTCACAGTTGTAAAAGGAAGTTTAACTATAAAGAGTTTGAATTTAGGCTAAAGTAGAAGCTGCCATGATAGTTACTCCTCTGGCGGGATGACCTTTCTGGTCCATGTCCAGGAACTGGTCAGGGCTGTCTCATATCCTCCTGCTATGGCTACAGACTACCTATTTCTTGAGTCAGTCTGGTATTTAAAAGGGTGCCACTTTCTCACTTTCCCTCATTGTCACATCCCACCACTGAGGAGACGGCCATGGTTGTAGCACAGCTATTCTTCATATTACCTTTGCTGTCTGAAGTCCTTCATTCAGCAAGCATGTCCGTCTCTCCCTTCTTGGGTGTGCAGCATTTTTGTTTGGGGTTATTTCCTGTCACAGTCGTCTTTTTTGAAATCTACATTCTCCTTGTTTTGTGGGTTTAAAAGAATGCCAATCCCCTTACAATCTGAAAGCCTAGGCTATTAGATCAGGGTCTTCTCTATGGGGGGACTGGGCACACATGCTAGCTAGTGACACATACTGAACCCCATTGTTAAGAATTGATTGTATCCATGAAAGAATGTACCAGAATATCCCTTCCAGCACAATGCTTCTGGGCTAGGTGGGAGAAAAGAGTATCTAGTCACATATGTTTTTTTTATACTATCAGATTTGCTTAGAACAGGGTACCATGAGACTCGATAAGCTATGGCACCATTCCCCATGGGTTATCTTACACTGATATCCCACAGAATACTCATTGAGAAATGGTGTCCAAGTAGAAGAGTTTGTAAATTAGGAGGGAAGAGTAGAGATCTCACAGAGATGGAGAGCAAAATGCTTTCAATTTCCACATCTACTGTTGGGGCAAGATGCTGCTTCAGTACAAGACCAGCCAGGGTAAAGTGGCTGGTTCTGGAATCCTGAGAGCTTTCATGTGTAGTTTCTGCTACAAGTTCCTTGGTTTTGCAAAAATTTTTGGGACCCAGTCAAGATCTTGCCCCTTTGCTTCTCATCTTGTATCCACTGTTGTCTTAGGCTCAACACTGCATTCCCAGTGGTCTATATGCTCCCTGGTTGGGTCCCATGTGGCCATTTTTTTTCCATAACTCCCCATAACCATGAAGCAAAGTACTACACTTGTTTGCTTGTTCATGTATTCATTCATTCCACAAGTTATGTGAGGGTACTGCCTTCATACCCAAATTTTGGGCCTTTCCCTCCTACATTTTCATCACCTGTCAGGTTGTAGAAGGAACTTGCTGACAGCAGGAGCAGGTTAGATTTTCTCTGTGTCTCATAGTAGCTTTTGTAAAAATGGTCTCCTTGGAAACCTACTTACATATAAATCCTCCTCTCAAAAGGCTTTTGAGACTGAGAGATGCTTCATTCTTCCTACAGCAGCTTCAGAAACTGTGATACATAAGTGTCCTTCCTGAGCAGGAATCTTAATATTCTCCTCTCTTTCCCAGGTCTCTGTGACCCAGATTTCAGTTATGCTTTGTAGAAGAGAAAGTGTGTTATTCAGCTTTCTATTACGATACAAATATCCAAGATAACATATAAGAAGGGAAGGTTTTATTTTGGAGAGGAGGGGGAATCATAGTTTTAAAGATCCCACTGTATAATCAAGTGAGACAATTGCCTTTGGGTCTCACTTTTTTGGAGTGTGTGGTGTAGCAAAATCACGGTTTTTCATGTTTCACTCCAAAAGGAAGGACTAGGCACAAGGCCCCAGTAGATATATCTACATCATAGCTTCTGCATGGCAGAAGAAAGGTCTGAATGGGTGCAAGAGACAGAATACCAGGATATCTATTATAAAACAGCCTCTTCTATCAATGGACATGTGAATATGGAAGGGGAAAAGTTTCATGGGATCCTACTCCAAACAGTGAACTATAAGCAACTAATGATTGCTGGGAAAAAGAGAATTGGCCTCTTCCAGGGATGACATTCCTTATTGGTTGTGCAGTGCAGAATGATCAGCCTTAATACCCTATATACAAACAACAAGAATAAACTCAGCACTTTGTACTTACACACACACACACACACACACACACACACACACACACACATGCATGTGTGTATATATATATATACATATATATGTATATATATGTGTGTGTATTCACAATAGTGTGTATGTAACAGTAATAATTACGGAAAAAGAGGCTATCAATTTGAGAGTGAATGGGGACATGTGAGGGACATAGATGAAGAGGACATGGGTATGGCTAGAAGGAGAAAAGTGAAAGGGAAACGAAAATAATTCTATTTTAGTAAAAAATGTAAAAAAAATTAAAGTAAATTAAAAAGTGAAATCAAAGAAGGAATCAGTGTCCCTCAGTCTCTTTAGGGCATACCTCTGCTGACTTGAAAATTTCCCACTAGGTCTGTTACAGGTGCCACCACCACTTAGGGCTCTACTCTGGAAATCAAGCCATCACCATTTGGGCCATGAGGGGATGTTCCAGGCTCAAGCTATGGTTAAAGATGATAAAATTAACACTAATTGCACACTAAGAGCTCAATAGACTGCTTTGAATAGTGACTATTTCCTCATTATATGCTGTGAAACTGGGAAGGACTTTTCCTAAGAAGAGCCAGGATTAAACATAGGCTTGTCTGACTTGCCTGTAGGTGTCACTCATATTCTTCTGGGTCCTGCCTAGTTGTGATCTTGAGTTCTCTGTGATGCAGAAGGAAATTTACATTCCCATGACTGATATGCAATGTGAACCGTTCTGAATCTAGCCAGATATGGTCCCCTAGGATGAGGAATTTGTGATTCGCTGGAAACTACAGATAATTTTTAGCCATTGTCATTGGTTTCCCTTTCTGATCTTAAAGGAATCAAAGGACTAATTTGAGTACTCTTCTTTCTCTCTGCCTTACAAATTGTATGTGCCAATGCAGGAAGATGATTACTATTTGTGTGTTGAGCTATCTCACAGGTATTCATTTGTAGAAAGCTCTTTATTTCAGGAGCATTTTCTCAAAAAAAAAAAAAAAACCCAAAAACCAAAAAACCCTACTTAGATGTTCATAGTGCATGATGGTACAGTACCTGTGTGGCTCAAGAAAGCTATGCTCTCTCACTTCCTAACTGTTGGGGTTCCCTGCCTTAAAATGCCTATGAAAACATCTCTTCCTGTATTCCACTAGAAATAACTTATTGCTTCAGGTATCCCAGTGTTTAGCTACGTTTCTATTGCTGTGACAAAATATCATGACCAAGACAACTTATAAAAGAAACATTTAATTTGGACTCAGGGCTGCAGAGGATTAGAGTCTATGACCATCATGACAGTAGTTAAGAGAGAGAAAGAGAGAGGAGGGAATATGGAAATGGAGAGAGGAAGAGGGAGATGGATGGGGAGGGGAAGGGAGAACTAATAGGGAATGGCATGGACTTATGAAACTTCAACTACATCTAGTGACATATCTCCTTCAACAATGCCAAACCTTCTAATCCTTCCCAAATAGTTCCACTAACTGGGGACCAAGTATTCAAACATTTGAGCCTTATTCTACCTACTGAATCCTACAAGCCCAAATCTATCAGCCTCTATCTTCTGGACACTCATGCATATATGGTGTTGTAGCTTTGAATCTGTCTGGCCCAACATTTCTCTTTTGCTACAAACCTTTTTCTTGGCTCATCAGCCAAACATCTCTTGCCTTCAATTCTCTTTCTTAATAACCAGCCATTAACCTTTTTGCTCTGATTAAACTTGGCTATCTTTCCACATCTACCAAGTAGCTTTTAAAGATTATTCTTATGTCAGTGTCTTAGTTACTTTCCAATGGCTGTGAAGAGACACCATAACTAACTTACAAAGAAAGCATTTCATTGGGGAATGTTTATAGTTGCAGAGAGTAAATCCTTGACATTATGGTGGGGAGCATGGTAGCAGGCAGCCAGGCAGACATGGCTCTGGAACACAGGCTTATATCTTATCTATAGGTAGGAGACAGAGAGAGTGATACTTGAATTTTGAACCCCCCCCCAGCCCACTCCCTGTGCCATACCTCCTCCAACAAGGCCATACCTTCTAGTCCTTTCCAAATAGTTCTAGTAACTGGGACAAATATTCAAACATATGAACCTTGTAGGACCATGTTCATTCAAAGCACCCTGGCCAACATAAGCTTGTAGCTATATCATAATACAAAATGAATTTAATCCAACTTCAAAAGTCCCCATAGTCTTTCACAGTCTCAACACTGTTTCAAGTCCAAAGTTTTTTTCTGAATCTTAAGGCAATTCATGTGAATTTGAAAAGCAAATTATATATTTCCTACATATAATAGTGTGTGTCTTAGTTAAGGTTACTATTAGTTTTATGGAATACCATGACCAAAATCAAGTTAGAGAGGTCAAGATTTATTCAGCTTATTCTTCCACATTGTAGTCCATCACTAAAGAAAGTCAGGATTGAAACTCAAGTAGGGAAGTATCCTTGAGGCAGGAGCTGATGCAGAGGCCATGGAGGAGTGCTGCTTATTGGCTTGCTCCCCATGGCTGGTTCAGTCTACTTTCTTATAGAACCCAGGCTCAGGGATAGCACCACACACTATGGTCTGGGCCCTACTCCATCAAGCACTAATTAAGAAAATGCCTTACAGCCAGATCTTATAGAAACATTTTCTCAGTGGAGGTTTCCTCCTTTCAGATAATTTTTGCTTGTGTCAAGTTAATATAAGACTAGTCAGAACAATGCAGAATATATATTACCTCCCCAAAAGGAAGGAATGAGGGAACAGTGAAGAACTACTGGACCAAAGCAAGACCAAAAGCCAGCCAGGGAAAGTCCAAATCCTGTATCATTAAGTCTAATGTTAAATGACCTAGTTGGCTCTTCAGATCTCCTACTTCTAGCTTTGTTGATCACAATGTGTTTCTGTTTATGGTCCCACTCCATGTATGATGCTTTCACTAGTGGACAGACCATGGATCTGGCATCTCCAACATCTTGGGGTCTCCAATGCTTCACTTTTACAGCTTTATGCCATGGTCTCTCCTGGCCTCCATGCAAGGACTCACCTGCCTTATGCCTAATATCAGCAGTTTTTCTTAACTACAAAGGAAGATTCCATTACTCTTGTATCCTTCTTGACCCTAAAGCCAGAACCACATGGCGAAAGCTGCCAAATTCAACTGATTATCTGGAACCTGGTCCCTCCTCGAATTACATTGCATAGGATTTCCTTTATTGTTGCCTTTAGGAAGTGCTAATTCCTTAGGCCTTTTCACAACTTACAGGACTACCTGAGTGAGGTCTTACCCTGAGAGCACCATTTCCTTTATTCTATCTTGTATCAGGCCTTTCATTAAACTTCTCATCTCATTGAACACAGGAGTTGGCTCCAGTACCACATTCCATGGTATTTCTTTTCTCCTCAAATTGTACGTTTTGTATTTCTTTTTGCCCTGCTTTCTCATTTTCAGAGTGATTACTAATAGCCACATGACACAGTTAATACTCAGCTGTCTTGAAATCACCTCTGCCTGTGAGACTAGTTCAAAAACTCTTCCACTTAACCTCTGGCAGATTTTTAGGACAAGGGCAGAGAGCAGCCACATTATTTGCTAAAATATTACAAGAGTAGTCTCTAGCCCAGTAGCTAATATTATTCCCCTCTGAAACCTCTTGATCTAGGCTTCCACATTGTACATTTCTCTCAGTGTGACTGCCTTCCAAATTCCAACTTGAATGCTCTATTAAGCTCTGAATATAGCATTCATCCACTTTCATAATCCAAAGTTTCATAGTCTACATTCTTGAATAAGCAGCATGGTCAGGCCTGTCCCAGCAATAGCTCAGTCCCTGGTACCAGCTACTGTCTTAGTTACATTTCTATTGCTGTGAAGAGACAGCATGGCCAAAGCCACATATGAAATAAAGCACTTAATAGAGTGTTTACTTATAATTTCAGAGGAGAATCTATGACCAGAATGGCAACAGGTAGGCAGGCAGAGCCTGGAGCAATAGCTGAGAGTTCGCATCCAGTTCACAGGCAGCATGCAGGTGGAGAGAGACACTGGTCCTGGTATGGACTTTTGAAACCTCCAAGACTACTGTCAGTGACACGCCTCCTCCAACAAGACCACACCCCCCAATCTTCCCTAAAATAGTTCTACCAACTAAAAACTAAGCATTCAAACACATGAGCCTATGAGAGCCATGCTTATTCACATCACCAAAGCCAACCAGAAATATATATACAGTCAGATCTCGTTTTTTATAATATGGCAGATCTCTCCTCAATATCTTCTGAGGCCCTTTGGGGTCAACTACACATTTAATATGACACATTAAACTTGTTTGCTTTCTACCACAAAAGCTTATTTTCACTTTTGGTTTTCAATATTAGAAACTGAAGCATTTAGGCAAGCCCTATATCCTCAGCCTGTGACTTGTCTTATAATTTACTGCCTGAAACGCCGGAAGCTGTTGATATTAGAAGAACGAAGGCACTTGCATTCTATACCTAACCTGTGTAACCCCTTATTTTTTTCATAATCTAGTTTTAAAATCTGATGAGAAACACTTTTTAGACAAAGAACAGCCAGCAATAAAATGAGCACTCACATGTCCACTCTCCAGTTATAGGGATAAAATGTAACTTATCTGTAGGGGCCAGTTCATACAGGTATAAGAAAAATATAAAAATAAAATAAAAAACGAAATAAAGACTTTCAAATCAGGTGGCTAAAAGCAAATATAGAAGAACATCTAAACTCCCACTCATACTATATACACGCTGTCCCACCATCCTCTTCTGTACATTGTCAGAAGAGGTCAGCAGTCTACGCACCACTGTCAGATGTTCACAGAGTGGCAAAGGGAAAGATCGATGATGCATTTGCATTCTAGTTTCTCAAGTTCTTCACTTACAAAGGACACTTCTGCGTCTATTTTTTTGGCAGAGGCAAATCACATGTACTCGCCTGGCCTCAATGGGTTGGAGGGTATAATCCTCCCATTTCCCGGGAGGAGTAAACATTTAAGCATGTGCGAATGCTCAAGGTACTCTTAGAACTGCGGTGTTATTTTCTTGTAGCTTTCGTTTGCCATTTCTCTGATTATTAACAGTGACGAATATCTAATTACTAATTTTACAGGTTGTGTTACCTGATTTAGAACAGATTCTATTAGGTTTTGTTTGCATTGAGTCCTTTATGTACTTTGGATATGGATGTTGTATTGGCTATCTGAGTT
>JADRCD010229003.1:0-18827 GCA_019843815.1 Montemys delectorum
TTCCCAGTTTCCCCTCTGAAAAAAAGGAAAGAAAAAAATCAAAATTTAAATTTAAAAAAAGCCCTGTTCCCTTCCCCCTCTCCCCCTCACAACCCACCCTCTCTGCTTCCTGGCTCTGGCATTCCCCTACACTGGGGCACAGAACCTTCACAGGGCCAAGGGCCTCTCTTCCCATTGATGACCGACTTGGCCATCCTCTACTATACATATGCTGCTGGAGCCATTAGTCCCACCATGTGTACTCTTTGGTTGGAGTTTTAGTCCCTGGGAGCTCTGGGGGTACTAGTTAGTTCATATTGTTCATCCTGAGGGGCTGCAAATCCTTCAGCTCCTTGAGTCCTTTCTCTAGCTCCTTCACTGGGGACCCTGTACTCAGTCCAATGGATGGCTGTGAGCCTCTACTTCTGTATTACTCAGGTACTGTCAGAGCCTCTCAGGAGACAGCTACATCAGGCTCCTGTCATCCAGCACTTGCTGGCATCCACAATATTGTCTAGATTTGATGATTGAATATGGGAAGGATTCCCAGGTGGAGCAGTCTCTGAATTGTCCTTCCTTCAGTCTCTGCTCCATAGTTAGTCTCTACAACTCCTTCCATGGGTATTTTGTTCTCCCTTCTAAGAAGGAACGAAGTATCCAAACTTTGGTCTTCCTTCTTCTTGAGTTTCCTATGGTTTGTGGTTTTACTTTGTGTATTCCAATCTTCTGGGCTAATATCCACTTATCAGAGAATGCATACCATGTGTGTTTTTTTGTGATTGGGTTACCTCACTCAGGATGATATTCTCCAGATCCATCCATTTCCCCAAGAATTTCATAAATTCATTGTTTTTAATAGCTGAGTAGTGCTCCATTGTGTAGATGTACCACATTTCTGTATGCATTCCTCTGTTGAGAGACATCTGGGTTGTTTCCAGTTTCTGGCTATTATAAATAAGGCTGCTATGAACATGGTGGAGCATGTGTCCTTCTGGGTATATGCCGAGGAGTGGTATAGCTGGGTCCTCTGGTAGTACTATGTCCAATTTCCAGAGGAACCACCAAACTGATTTCCAGAGTGTTTGTACCAGCTTGCAGTCCTACCAGCAATGAAGGAGTGTTCCTCTTTCTCCACAACCTCGCCAGCATCTGCTGTCACCTGAGTTTTTTATCCTAGCCATTCTGATTGGTGTGAGGTGGAATCTCAGGGTTGTTTTGATTTGCATTCCCCTGATGACTAAGGATGTTGAACATTTCTTTAGGTGCTTCTCAGCCATTCAGTGCTCGTCAGTTGATAATTCTTTGTTTAGCTCTGTACCCAATTTTTTAATAGGGTTATTTGTTTCTCTGGAGTCTAACTTCTTGAGTTCTTTGAATATATTGGATATTAGCCCTCTATCAGATATAGGACTGGTAAAGATCTTTTCCCAATTTGTTGGTTGCTGTTTTGTCCTATTGACAGTGTCTTTTGCCTTACAGAAGCCTTGCAATGTTATGAGGTTCCATTTGTTGATTCTTGATCTTAGAGCATAAGCTATTGGAAGCCAAATTCTTATTATGAGAACAAATGTTTGCCAAATGCAGAACTGCCCCTGCAGATAGAGCAAAATAAGGACATTTGCCCAGTATGGATCTCATGATTGCATGAGAACTGTTTTTACTGGGAAAATACATTGCTAAGCAATGGAGATAGATGGTGAGGCTCCCCTCATCGCAGTCACTGAGTACAGAAAGAATGGCTCTGCGGGGAAACAGGAGTATATTGTAGACTGCCCAGTGGAAGAGTGAGGAGAAGGAAGGAGAAGGAAGGAGAAGAAAGGAGAAGGAAGGTGAGGATAAACTGCCCCACCAGCACAAGCATGGCACCCTTTGTAGCTGGACTGGGCATTGTGGACATTCATGGGCTGGGGGCAAGCATGGTGGTACACAGCTGTAATCCCAACTCTGAGGAATGGAGACAGGAAGATCCCTGGGGCTCCTTGGCCAGCCAGCTTAGGCTATTTGATGAGTTCTAGTCCAATGAGAGGCCATGCCTCAAAAACATGCACTCTGTGAGGAATGACACCCAAGGTTGCCCTCTTACACACACAGACAGACAGAGAGAGAGGGAGAGACAGAGAGTCAGAGAAAGAGACAGAGAGAAAAGGAAGAAAGAGAAAGAGACAAAAAAAAATTATGCTCAAGCAGAAGGAATCATAAACACTTCTGTAGCTATCGTGTGGCCAGCAGGACTTTCCCGTGTGAGGTTCTGCCCACCTTTGTAACGTCATCAGTGCTGTAATTTATAGCCATGCAATGCTCACACCTTCTTTCTGACTGCAAACCTACTGGCTTATTATCACCTTGTCCACAATCTTAATGCTTTAGTAACCATCTTATGTACAAAATGGATCTGTGAAGCAAGTGTTGGACTCTAGAAGCACAACTGTGAGCTATAGTTGTTAAATCTGGACTGTAGCTAATATAATATATGGATCTGTGGTTTGAGAGGTATGCAGCTAACTATATAAAATACCCCTGGGGCGTCTCTCCTGGATCTTTTGCTTTCTCCCAAGCTTTATTTTAAAACAACATAATTGTGGCTAGAGAGATGGCTTGGGGTTTAAGAGAACTGGCTGTTCTTCCAGAGGACTGAGTTTTGAGTGCCAGCATTCATGTGGTGGCTCACAACCATCTTTAACCCTGCCCCAAAGCATCTGGTGCCCTCTTCTGGCCTCCACCAGCATGAGGCATACATATAGTACACATAAAATAATTTAGATGGCACAATTAGATGTAGTCCTTGGCAGCTTGCTTTTTTACCCAGCGTTATGATTTTTAAGATATATTCATATTATTGCATCTGTTCACTCATTTTCACTACTGAATAATGTTCCTTTTCTAGTCATACTAAAAGCAATTTCCCATCTCCCATTGAAACCACATTTGCTTGTAGAAAGTGAATTAGTCCGTAGTTTCTCATTAGAAACAATTCTGCTGTGACTTCCCCTTACATATGCCGTTGGTAGATATTTTCCTGGGGATTTATGCCAAGAGTTGCCAGGTCCTAAGCTATGTTACAGTCTGCGTTATGTGATGGCATAAAATGTTTTGCTCTGTCTCCTTGGCGTTGGGCTTAGTCTTTTCAGATTAAAGGTCTTTCTAGGTGGCATAGGATGGCCTTGAACATAAAATCCTCCCGTCTCCACCGAGTGCTGGGATTCTATTCGTACGTCACCGTACTTGACCTCCTCAGTTTCTCTGTCTGCTCATTGGTCTTGAAGTCCCACCAGCATTTCCTGTGAGGCAGACTCTCACCAAAACTTGGTATATTTCGCCAGCCTTGTGGTTAAGAAGGAAAGCTTTCGAGTCTTCTTAGTTCGCATTTCCTTCATGGCTTACAAAGGTGAGTTCTTCCCCTGCTTTAATCCTGAACCAAAAGAATCCTGCAGGTGGGATCACTGAGCCTGCTTTCAAATTATACTACAGAGTCAGAGGGATAAAAGCAGCATGGTGCTAGCACAAACACACACACACACACACACACACACACACACACAGAGAGAGAGAGAGAGAGAGAGAGAGAGAGAGATCAGCAGAATAGAACTGACAGCCAAGGTATGAATCCACGCAAATACAGTTACCTGGTTTTTTTAATACAAAGATGCCAAAAATACACATGAAAGAAAATATTGCACCTTCAACAACTGGTATCAAGAAAGCTGGAAAAATAAAACCAGGTCCTTACCTGTCCCCCTTCACAAAATTCAACCCTAAATGGATCAGAGACCTCAACATACAACTTGCTAGTCTGGCAGGGTGCGGTGGTGCACACTTTTGAGGCCAGCACTGGGAGACAGAGGTGGGCAGATCTCTGTGAGTTCAAGGCCATCCCGGCACTGCAAAACTGCTAAAGGAAAAAGCACATTTCGACGCATAGGTACAGGTGGGAGATTTCTGAATAAGACCCCAGTAGCACAGGAAGTAAGCGCATCAGTGGACAAATGGGCTTTCTGAAACTTAAAAGCTTCTGTACAGAGAAAGAAAATGTGAAGTATTTGGATGGTCAGCCCACAGCATGAGAAGGCATCTCTGCTGGTGACTCATTCCCATATAGGACTAGGACCAAGAACTAAAAAAGAAAAATAGGCATTAAGAAAGAAACGAGCTACTTTAAAAATGTTTTATTTGACCAGGCAGTGGTGGTGCACGCCTTTAATCCTAGTACTTGAGAGGCAGAGGCAGGAGGATTTCTGAGTTCGAGGCCAGCCTGGCCTACAGAGTGAGTTCCAAGACAGCCATGGCTATACAGAGAAATCCTGTCTCGGAAAAAAAAAAAAAATGTTTTATTTGTTCCTCAAATTCCTCCTTTAGGCAGTGCCCGCCCCTAGGCTGCCTGCTTCTCTAGCGTTTTTTCTCACAGCACTATGGTATGTCTAACCGCCAATCAGAAGCATGAACCCAGAGCACACCATCACACTCTCTCTGGTCTCTCTATCATGCAGGGTTTTATCCAGTCAAATAAGGAGCAGGTGTTGAAAGTTTACTACTTGCCTGGAATACCTGAGGTCTTTCAAAGAAACTTCCAGATACAAATCGCCCACCTGGTCCCAGAGAACATCACTCTGTACGGAGAGGGCATCTTCCCACGAATCAGCCTTGACCTACACAGGAACCTCCGAGGTGCCTCCACCCACTGCAATAGCTTACCCTCCCCCACTGTAATAACTTACCCATCCACCCCTAGCAGGGATTGGAAAGTCAAAAACTTTCAGTATTTTCTTAGCTGTTCATCTTTGAAGATTAGTGGCTGCCCACTATGGTTAGTCATTTTATTTGTCTGAAAACTCTTCTCTAGTATTTTCTGTTGTGCCCCAGTTGTCAGGGATGGGGCACAAGAGTTAGATTTGGCTCAAACTGTGGCCATTGCAAACTAAGACTTCCAGCCAATTTTGCCATCAATTAACTACCACCAGCACCAATGTGGTGACATTTGGGCCAAGTATATATTCCTCAGCCAAAGTGTCTCTCCCAGTCTCCTCTCCCAATAACATGTTTGGCATCTTCACGTTGGAGCTGGAGTCTGGTATAGTGTCAGGTGTAGAAATCTCAAAACATAACCTTCGCAGGAAAGCAGCCATAGCCTTTAGATCTTTGACTCAAGGTTACATGCCTAAATGCTAAAATTAGGTATTATTAACTATTTGCCTCCGTGCCTAGCCCCATGTGGTCCCAGAGCCATCTTCCTGTGCCAGGCAGGTAATTCAGCCTTGCTGGGTCCCAATACTTGGCTTAGAGGCTCTTTTAACTGGCTCTTCCTGACCCAGGGCAGGACCAAGGATGGGTGGAAACTGTTTGCTCTTCATGGCCCCTTCTTTGCATTTCTTAGATCTGCTTCCCCTACAGGGTTTCAGATGAAAGCTCACTTCCCAGCCCTCGTCCTCCTCCTAAAGTCACAAACTCACCCACTAAGCATCATCCATTAAATTATAACTATCAGCCCCCTGGAAACATGATATGTTTTCATATTATATTGTATTTCATATTATATAAATGTGAATAAGGCTAAGACACACTATACTCTAATATTAGAACTTCAGTCAAAGGAGGGTAACCCACCTCCACACATGCCTTCAGTCCTCAGGATCTACTGGAGACTGACTTCAGGCCCTCGGCTGCTGAAATCCACACACATGCGCAAGACCCACACATAAAATGTCATGGTATTTGCATGGAACCTACACACATCCTCCCATGTGCCTCAGCCCACCACCTCTAGACTCACAGTGCCCAATACAATAGAAGAGGTGTATAAGCAGTGATTGCGCTCAATTGCCTGGACACAATAGCAAGAAAAGGTCTGTACAGCATCAGTCCAGACACAGTTTTCGTCCATAAGCGTTTGAATTTGCAGGTCCTGAACCTGCAGGTACAGAGAGCCTGCTGTGAGGGTCAGGAAGGAGAGACCTTTGCCTTGTGGTTGAAAATCAGGATCTCTGTTAGCAACATAAGATAGAGGGTGTGGTTACCCAGGAGGTTTTTCAGTTACTCACCTCTGAACAACAATTGGCCTTAAGCACCAGTGTTGACTCATTTCAACACTTCTCATTTTTCATAGTAGGCTATTTAATTCTTTGCCCACCTATACCTTCAAAGCATTTGAATTCGCAGTGACTTTTGGCCAATCCGAGCATCTGAGATTCACCTGGCCAACTGTCTACCTGCCTTCATTAAAGGGTATTGTGACTCACTTGACAAAGTAAGTTGACTCCAACAGACCCTTTCTGTTAACTGGAAGGTACTTAGCATGTAAAAAGCCACTGGCAGCTACTCAGCTTCTTCAGCATTGAAGGGGACTGTTAGGTTTAGAACTGAGAACCGAGAAGATTTACAATTGTAGATTCTGAACCTGCAGGGATCCCGATTTTTAACCATGAGGCAGAGGTCTCCTCTCTGACCCTCACATGGGGCTCTCTGGACCTGCAGGTTCCTGCAGGAGCCTGTTAGTGCCTTGTGCTCTTGAGGACCAGCTTGTAGCTCATGTGCTGTGTCATTAAACTTAGTGAGGTCTCAGGTACGAGTTCAACTCGCTCATAAATTGCCTGTCCCTCCAAAGGGAGAGAAAATATGGTAGGTGGAATGTAAAAACGTTCACTTTCCTCCTTCACTCCCCCCCTGAGCTGAGAGTCTAGGTTTGAGGCTGAGCACATCTCTGTGTCTGACTGGGTTGCTCCTCTCCCCTCCACCCTCCACAGGCAATGAAAAGTATGAACACTTCTTGGAACAAGCAAAGAAAAACATAGAAAAAGAGTACAGTAAATATGAGCCCATCAATCACTTTGAGATGATGGCTGAGGAACTCCCAGAGGAGGAGACTGCAGAGGTAAGAGTAGCTCCATCTTGCACAGAATGTATATGAGGAAAAGAACAGTGCAAGGCAGGGCGGGGCGGGGCAGGATAGGTAGAGTGGGTGGGGTGGGGTGGGGTGAGCAGGGTGGGGTGGGCAGGGTGGGGCAGGGCGGGGCAGGGTGATGACGCGGGTTATCCCAGAAACAGGGTGGCGAAAGATACAAGCAAGGCAAAAGGGGGGCTTGGAAAGAAGGCAAGATGAACCCACAGAGGTGAGCATCTATGTGGAGAAGCCATTAAGAGTTTGGGACTTTTCCTAAGGGCAAGAGGGAGGCGCTAAAATGTTCTAACCGGAAGTGCTACGGCATAATTACGTTTGCCTCTCTGAAAGATCCCTGTCGCTTCTTGCGCAGCTCTGAGGGGACAGGGCTTATTGGAACCAGAGCAGATATGAGGAGATAGAAGCTTTTTAAAGCTCTTGGGATGTTTCTAGGTAAAAGGTAGTAGTGATTATGATGCCCCAGAAGAGAGGGCTGAGTGGGAACAAGGGATATTCCAGACCTGAGATGGTCAGGATTGATTAGATATGGAACGAGGTAGGGATGACATTTCACTTGTGTGTATCATAAAGAAGGGTGTATTGGGAGAGGAAACCTAGGAAGAAAATCAAGTTTTTATAGGACAGGGAGGAAGGGAGATGAATCAAGATGGTCCATTACTAAGCATAAAATTGCTTTCTTTTCATTTCTTTGGAAAATTCGTACACATTTACAACGTATCTTAGTCACCTATGCATCTCCCACCCACTCCTTCCAGTCCCCCGCTATCTCCCATCTGCCTCCCAACTTCATGCCCCCTCTCTTTTCAAACCTTCCAAGTCCAGTTAGAGCAGCCCGTATGTTTATGTGTATGATGTCATCTACTGGGGCATGAGCAACCTACCCAGATCCACCTCTTCCAGGAAGTCTCCCTCCATTGGCAGCCATCAGCCGCCATTGGCTGCTCAACAAGGGGTGAGGCACTGGGAATCTCTCCTCACTCAGTGTTGGAGGTTTTAACTGGATTGATCTAGGTGTACAGGTAACCACAGAACTTGTGAGCACCTGTGTGTCGTATCCATGCTGTATCCCAAAGCCAGCCCTTCATGGCAACCCCCTCCCACAACCTCCTCTGATCTCACATTCTTTTAACATCTTCCAAGATGTCCCCTGAGCCTTTGTGAGGAAAGAAAGTAACATGGTTGCCCTATCCAGAGCTGAGCACTCAGAATCACTCAGCGTTGAGAACGCTCATGAATCTGCCTTAAACACTTTCCTCCGCAATAGGAAACCTTCTCTACCTGTTACACTAACTTCAGGGGATCTAGTGCCTCTGGCCACTGTAAACCTCTGGGCTCAAGTGCGCATAACCGCAAACACATATCTTCACATAAGTAAAACTTTGAAGAAGGAACTGGGGGGGGGGGGGTGTAGAATGTCCTAACTTTGTGTCCTTGCATAGGACTATAAAAATGGCCATTGAAGCTGAAATCATGCAGAAAAAACACACAGTATGTCTACAGTACTTAAGAATTTTAGTCAAAACATTTTTATTTTTAAAAACATGTATTATATATTTATTTGCCAGGGGAGTGTGCATATGTCCCAGAGCAACTGAGACAGTAAGAGGACAGCTTTCAGGCATTAGTTCTTCCTTCCATGTAGGGAGAGAACCCAGGCCTTCACCCACAGCAGCAAATGCCTCTTTACCTGCTGAACCATCTTGCCAGCCCATGGCAAAACATTTTTAAACTGTGTTGTTTGGGGGCAGGGAGATGGGCTGAGCATCTCTGTGCGCACATGCAGCTCTTCCAGAGGATCTAAGTTCAGTCCGCAACATCCATACAGTGGCTCACAGCCACTCCTAACTCTACTTCCAGGGCATCTGTGGCTCTCTTCTGAACTACACAGGCACCAGGAACATATACAGAACACATACATATATGTAGGCAAAACGTTCATATACGTGAAATAAACAAATATAAAAACTTTTTTAAAAAAACTTCATTTATAAGTGCATGAAAATCTATTCATTATTAACCTTTATTTAGTACACATGTAAAACTCAGAAACCATAAAGAATCAGGTTAACCTTTGTAGGGGAAAAAAAAAATCCTACTAACAATAAGCAAAGAGAATACATGTTGTTGAACAGTCTCCTGCATTGCTCTCCCTCTCTCTTCAGATAAGTGCTCACCTCCAGATGGAAGTAGAGCGACTTATAGTCCAAGACTATGCCCTGGAACACCAGAAAGGCATCTCCAATACCACGGAGGACACCTATTTCAGTCATCGGAGTTGCCGAAAACTAACCAAGTGAGGGCCCCCTTGCATTTGTGTTGCCTTTGTTTTGGAGTGTGTTGAAGCAGTTCTTTGTGTCTCCTGAGATACTGACTGATCACCTGGGACGGGAAGCCGAGGTGCCTCCTGTTAGTGGTCACTCCCTAGCATCAAGCCAGTCAGGCAATTGTGGCTTTTTTTTTTTTAAGATGTTTTCTTTATTTACAATATCTCTTTTCCCAGGTTCCCCTCCAAAAACAAAAACAAAAACGAAACAACAAAAAAAAACAATCAAAAAACAAAAAAGAAATTAAAACACTCCCTTGTTCCCACTCCTCCCCTTGCTCACCATCCCACCACATCCAGTAGACAGGCCCCATCTCAGCTCCCTGGGGCCCCACACTGAACATGTCACTGGATAATGACTGAGACACACATGTGGACTTGTGAAGATGCCTGGAGTGTCTAGTCTTCATCTAGTGGTCCTTAGCTGTTCTCCACCACACACACACACACACACACACACATACACACACACACACACACCAAAACTGCACACAGGAAAGAACATACACTCTCTCTCTGTGAAAAGTGGCCTTCTGGGCTTGAAAGTGACCAGTGACAAGGACATCCCTCTGACTGTTTCAGAGTCCAGCTGCCAGAGTACATCCTGGACTTTGGCTACATTGTGTTTGGTGACGTCCGAACCCACATCATCAAGATCACCAACACCAGCCACTTTCCGGTGTCCTTCCATGCAGAAAAGCATGTCCTTCATGAAACAGGTACCCGGAGCTACCTGCATGTCCATCCTTCCAGGGCCTGTAGCATGCGCATACTCCCCTGACATTCCTGTTGCTTCTGCACTCAGTCAAAGGAGTTTCTGGACTATTCTGCCATACTTTGGTCAGCCTTTTGCAGAGGGCATAGCAGCTTCTATGTGTTATTTTCCTTGCTCATGAAAAACATTTTTTTTCTTTGTCTTGCTTCAGGCTTCAGCATTGAGCTAGACCGTGTAAAGAACCTTCCTTACTGTGAGACAGAAACATTTGAAGTGAGATGTGACCCACAGGGGGCTAATCTTCCTGTGGGGAACAAAGAAGTTGTTCTCCCCATCAAGGTACAGTGCACCCCTGGGCATACAATGGCCGTCCAGGTTCCCAACCAATCCTGTTGAAAACCTCAGGGTGATGTAGTACTGGGGATCAAAAGCCAGGCTCTGAGACACCCAGGCAAGATCTCAATCACCTAGCTATATCTCCCGCCTGAGACACTGTTTTGTTGTGTGTGTGTTTTTTTTTCCCCTAACTTCAAGCCACAAGGTAACTGTAATTTTCTGTCTGTTCCAGGTGTTCGGAGGGCCAACCATTCACCTCTGCCTCCAGGCCACCGTGATCATCCCAAGCATGACCCTGTCATGCAACAAAATAGAATTTGCTACGATTCAGTGTGGGCAATGCATCGTGGAAACCATTCAGCTTTCCAACCATCTCCAAGTCCCTTGTGAATGGTTTGTCCACACCCCAAAGTCTACTAACAAGGTGAATTGTGTTCCCCTTCTTTCCTTTCCTACTTTCCTACTTTCCTAGTTGGGACTCTAGGCCCTTCCTCCCATCATTTTAATTTCCTGTTGAAAGATTCTCAGTGTCAACCATTACACAGATCTTAAGCCTGGCACTCAGTGCTGTATCAGGCCTTGCCATTGAGTAGAATGTCTTCCTTTTTGCCTCTGGTGCACATTCCCTGATACCACTCAGGAAGTGTAGCTCTCCTATGCGTGGGGAATGGAACGGATCCGCTTTCCGCATGCATAATCTAACTGTCTAACATCCGTAACCCAGCTGGATAAACACATGCCAAAATATTTACGGCGGAAGCTGCGAGCTGAGATGATTCCCAAGTCTCGGATCTTCGAGATCCAACCCACTTCCGGCATCTTGGATCCCGGCGAGAGGTCCAATGTGCAAGTGAAATTCATGCCCAAAGAAGAGGTGAGCTCAAAAGAAAAATGAGAGTTTATAGAGATCTCCCTTCTGTGTCTCTCTGAGGTCTAAGCCCAGGCTTGCCTGAGACTCAAACCTCTCGTTCTGCATATGGCCTGTCCTCCAAGTTCACCTACTTGCTGTGTGGCCCAGTGGGCTGGGCTCAGCAGACATGAGTAACATCAACTTCTCAGTGGCACAGTATTAGTGTCGTACTGCTTCTGTATTTACAGGCTGTGTATCTTTGAACAAATCACTTGTCTGACTAAGCCCCAGCTTGTTCATAGGTAACATAAAGAAGCAATAATATTCCCATATCAAAACTCCCTTATTGCAATTCTGAAACCCAATAAAGCTTCCAAAAGTGGGGGTTGAAATTTCATAAGTCTCATATTAAAACTCACTCAGTAGAAAAATCTCATTTGAACTGACACGGCTGCTTTGCCTTTCTTTATCCTACTTAGTTTCCAAGCATTGCAACTACAGAAATATTAATGGGGTTCATTACAGGAGACCTCGCCGAGACCGCTTAGGGCCTCAGGTAACAGAGCCTGAGTCCTCTGTGCTTACCTTCTTGCAAGTCAGAATATAAAAGCAGCTGGAAGCTGAGATTTCAGATATGCTCGTGCTGAGCTGCAGCCATAGCTCTTTGGGTCATTTTCAAGACTAATAACACCAAGTGGAGCATACAGCACACTGCTCTGTGCGCCATCAGTGACCCGGTGACTATTAACACGGGTGACACAGGAAGCATAAGTCATGACAGCGGCCAGCCCTTCCTGTGAAGGGAGAAAGCCTCCCGGAGCCTCACAAGTGTCATCAGTGTGAAGCCACTCCTGATGGAGAGCATGGCAAGAATACTAAAGTCCTGAACCAGAGAGGACCACAAGAAGTCCCCCCAACACCCCCCATGCCCCCCAACAGCCTCCCAATGCCCCCCCTCTGCCATGACAATGTTTATTCAAAGCCTAAGACATCTGAATGATATTTTCCTTTTGATTGTTTTCAAAGACAGGGTTTTGTGTACCCCAGAATAGCCTGGAGCTCACCAAGTAGCACCTAGGATGGCCTTGAAACCTTGATCCTCTGCCTCCCAAGTACTGGAATTATAGGCACGTACCCCCTGACCCAAGACTCCATGGGTAAGAGCACTAGCTGCTCTTACAGAGGTCCTGAGTTCAATTCCCAGCAACCACATGGTGTGGCTCACAACCATCTAGACCAGGATCTGATGCCCTCTTGTGGCATGTATAGGTGTATATGCGGGCAGACCACTCACATACATAAAATAAATAAATCTTTTTTTTTTTTTAAAGTGTCTTAAGACTAGTAAAGATTTAGCCTGATTTGGGTGTTTTATTTTATTTTATTTTATTTTTTCACAGCCCTGTAGGAAACAAGTCACCCTTCATCTGGAGACAAGAAGTTTTGTCCCTTTGGTGGCTCTCAGTTTTACATTGTGTGTGTGGTTTTTTTTTTTTTTTTTTCTTTCCATGTTTTCTAGAAGTTCTACAGCCAATCCCTGCTGTTCCAGATTGGCCAGAGCACTCAGAAGCTTACACTTCTAGCACAGGGTCAAGGTCTGGAGCCACGCCTGGAATTCAGCCCTTCCGTTCTGGAACTGGGGCCCCTTCTGCCTTTTGCAGCAGGAGATGAGGCCGAGGTGATTGTGAGGAACCCCTGCAACTTTCCCATTGAGTTTTACTCCCTAGAATTTGACCAGCAGTATCTCTTAGAAGAAAAGGTGAGCAGAGACAAAACCAAACAGCCTTCCTGACATGGCAAGCCCCACCCTGGACATGCGTCCTTCTGTCTACAGTACCTTCCTTCTGGTCTCTTCCCTCCTCTCTCCTTGTCAGTTTATCAATCTCTTCTCCATAGACTTTTTCCAGCTGCTTCTTCTCTCCACATAAGAACTTATTGTTTTTTTGGTTTTTGGTTTTTGGTTTTTGGTTTGTTTGTTTGTTTTTGTTTTTGTTTCTTTTTTGTAGTTCCAATATGCACATTTAAAAAAAATAATAAATCTAATGCATGTTTATGGTCAACATTTGCACAGTAAAGAACTACATGTAACAACTTGGCATTATATTTAAAATGACTTTCTTTTAGACTTCCTATAATTGGGGCACTTAAGAAATATAGGCTGGGGATACTGCTTACTGACTTACAATGAGGCTCTCTGAATCAGTAAGCTTCACATTCAGTGAAAGACCCTAAGTCAAGGAAAGAAAGTAGAGACTGATTGAGGAAGATAGTGAAAAAAATCAACCTATACTCTGCACATGCACGCGCGCGCGCACGTGCACACACACACACACACATACACACACACAAATAAATGATTTTAAAATGAATGGACTATGACAATCTATGCCCTTAGTTTGAATATGTAGACCATTTACTTTTAATGTAATGGTTGATATACTAAGGACTGTATCTGCCATTTTTTTGTTGTTGGTTTTGCTTTTTGTCCTCTGTATACTTTGTGCTGCCTTCTTATCAATCCTGTCAATATTGTTTGTCATTCCATCTCAACTTATCTGGAGCATTTTTTAGTATATTTCTCTATATAGCTTCTTTAGTTACTACTGCACATGTTACCTTATGTCTATGTAACTTATTATGACCAATTGGGGATCAAGCTCCTCATTTTAATGTAACTTTGTTAAATCTTTCCTTATAACATTGTAACTGTATGTTGTTTTGTTAGAGAACCACAGAGAAGGAGAAGCATTTAGCCTTTTACTCTTTCCATTATTCATCATTTTCTTCCTGATATTCCAATACTTCTTTTTTTTTTTTTTACCATTTCCCTTCTATTTAAAGATCCATTACAGGTTACTTTTTTATTATTATTTTTAGCTAGTACACAGAATAATGAGTTTCATTATAACAGTCTCATATAGATTGTCATTGTAACTTATAATCCCATTACTCTTTCCTTAACAATACCCTGCATGCATAACATCACCCCATAAGATTAGCTCACCTAGTGACATTATAGCCATCTCAGTTTTAAAACAGTGACAAAATCATCTAATAACACAATCTCATGTTTCAGAACATACCCTTCTCATTAATTAATTTGTAACTGTACTTTTTAAAGAATGACAATGTAATTCTATATGTTTGTTATTAGAAGAGTCTATTGTGCTATTTTCAAAGGAAAAAAATGTCTCCACAGGTGAAATGCTTGGGTGAATACAAAACAAAATGAAGGTTATGAATCCCTGCAAGTTCAGGATTTAGCGCTATATTTAGACCTCTCCGAAGGGCCCCACCATGTAACACCCACAAACCATCTCTCCAAATCTCATCCTTGGGGTTTTTTTTATAAGGCCAACAAGCAAGAGGAAACCTCCATTGAGGCCAATAGTAGTTCTCATTCTCTCCTTGAGCAGATGTTGCGACAGCTGAAGGGCTACGACTCCTACAACACCCTGCTGCTGCCTCCCCGGAACCCAGGGGAGAAGCTGCCACAGGAAGTCTACGATTACTTTAAGGAGATGAAGAAATCAAAAGAGGAGTACATGAAGGCCAGGTACCTGGAGAACCTGGAGAATGGTGAGAACCCAACATGGAGCTGAGCAAGCTCTGGGCCGTTGTCCCATTCTCTTCCAGTTACCCTTGCCATGGGACCAGCCCACTCTTGAGTACCTGCCAGGTACCCAGAGCCTGCTGTATCCTGTGTAAGACCATTACAAAATGGATCCTGTGGTCTTTGTGTTAAGGATGCAGAGGCTGGGCAGTCTTCTCTCACTAAGGTCCAGGGGTTACTGAGACTTAAAGCTAGGGTGGAGGGTAAAGACCACACTCAAGGTTGTCCTCTGACCTTCTCATATGCACACACACACACACACACACACACACACACACACACTTACTCACGCATGCAATCCTCACATAGCCCTTACTTGTAAACCTAGTATATGGGACAGCAGCCAGTATATGACATGCTCAACAATGGTAGCATGTAAGGGATGAGCTAATGGGCCACATGGAATCCTCTTCTCCAGCCTCGTGGTCTCTTGACGAAAAAGAAGACAGACAGAGGGTATCCACTTGGCTTGCAGGAAAGGCTACCTCTCTGCTCAGTGTCCAGCACCAGTAACTTGTAGTTGGTTTTACAAATGTCACAGGGCAAGTGGCTCTCACAATCCTAGATGCTAGATATAATGGGGCAAGGTATCACTGGAGTTGGTGCCTTCTGAAACCCATCTTCTTATGGATAGTTCTCTTCCTCCTGTGTCTTCCCACTGTGCATCTCTGCCCTAACCTCCTCTTATGCCAATACCAGTCACACTAAATCAAGGCATACCTATATGATGACCTGGAAAACCTTAGTTACCTATTTAAAGGACCTATTTCCAAATAAAATGACCTTCTGAGATATTGAGGTGTAACGACATTAGTACAGGAATGTAGGGAGACTTGAATGCCTAAAATTACCCACCACATTGCAAGTGCCAAGCTGAAGAAGGGCTGGTAAGGAGACACACAGTCAGGAAGATAATCAGAGACAGGTCCATTCGGGTCTAGCGGCCTCAGGAGACTTTGAGCCTGCCATGTATAAAGGATTTTGTGGAGGCAGGTAAGAGCCTTGCTGCTCTTGAAGTCTATACATACCAAAGTTATAAATTTGGGGTTTTTTTTTTCATTTTTCCCAGTAGAAGATGGTCTGGATCCAAGCTGATGGGTCCAGGGGAAACCCAGGCTGGATGCTCATCAATACCTCTCTTGACACTGGCTCACACTGGCTCATGCTGTGGACTCTCCCTTCTCTGACCATGACCCAGGGAGGACAGCTGCCTCTAGTCACATCTCAGTTCTAAACAAAACAGAGGGGTTCTCTAGGTCAGTGGGGATCCCCTATTGTCACAGGCTGTTGTACCCACTGAGACGCTGTGGAAGAGTAAGCAGTGAGGTGGGTGGCAGCCTGACAGGGGTCAGGTACTCTGGGAATGTTGGCGAGGCAGTGAGGGTGGAAGCGGGCTCCAGCTGTGGTGTACAGAATGGTCTCCACATCATTCTAAGAGCCTGAGAATTAAAAATGTACACAGCAGAGTTCTCCTGCTCCAGCGGTTATAAAGCCAGCCTCAATTCCTATCACCCTATATCTGTCTCAATCTTGTAACTTTTTGACAATTTTAAACTTTATATTCTGGGACTCTTTGGGATTCTCCAAGTTTCCGGGGCAAATGCACACTCTTGGTATTGAAACACGATTAAAAGCTGAACTGCTGCGATAGAAAAAACATTGGAGCAGCTCATGGTTGGTCTTGATTATTAGGATTGGGCAGGTACAGGATGATTGTCAGCGCAGCCATTCTTTTTTATTATGATTAAATAATATGTTTGTATTAATTCTTTGAGAATTTCATACAACTTATTTTGATGATATTCACCCCTGACTCCTGGCCCCCTCCTCCAAGCTCCACCCTTCCTCGTTCCTCCTCCCCACCACCACTTCCAATTTTCCTTTTTCCTCTGATATCTTTCCCCATCCCCCTTGCTCCCCTTCCAACTCTCTTCCAGCATGTTTTCATCCTCTACCCTTCTCCCCCGCAGAAGAGGAAGAAATGAACACGTCTGACCAAGGAACGGCCAGCACAAAGAGGACATCACTTAGCCGAGGGATCTCTGTCACATCCAACCTGGAAGAGCGGCATGTTCCAGGTGAAGCCAGAAACTACCCAGATGAGGACGACTATGAAGAAAGCCTGGAAAAACTAACCTTGCAAAGTAACTGAGCACTGGTGGGGGGTGGGGGGTGAGGGGGAGGAGACACTGCTGGGGGTGGGGACAGCTCTGGCTAAGCAGAAATGAAAGGGCTGCTCAAGAAAGATCTAAGCATCTTTCTCCATATAAAGGGTACTCTTGGTTTCTAGCAGTGGCCTCCCACCTACCACATATACCCTCTGGTGAAGACCTGACTCATCTACTCACACTGCGCTATGAACATAGAAGCCTGCAGCATGGTGTGGGGTGTGTCCTCCTTGCTGCAGTCACTTGCATTTTAACTTGGATAAGGGAGATCTGATGCCTTAATGTTAGGAGTATAGCCAAATGGGAACTGTTAAAAAAAAAAAAAAAAACCCTGAGAACATTCTTTGAGACATCCTTCCAAACCATTAAGAAACCCTCTAGCATCTAGGATTCATTTTTCTGACCTTTATTTTCTCTAAGATCTGAGTTAAAGCTCGGGGGCACAGTGATAACCCCGAGACAAAGGCAGAATCCCTGGTGCCCAACCTGGCTCAGCTCACTTGCCCCTGAGCATCCCTGGCCTTTGGTGGCACTTTCTCCCCATTGCCCAGTCCTGGCTCCTCCCCTACAGTCAAATCCAGACTCCTCCACGTGGCCATCCTTGCTATGTTTCAACAAGAAAAAGCCCTCCGGGTAGAACTTAAGTCAATGAATATCTTTTTTTTTTTTTTCTCACTTTAAAATATAGACACAAAGTATTAGCCAAATGAAGCATTCTTGTGCACCATGGGCAGGGAGTGTTGCAGCAGTGGGCATTTTAAAAACGAGAGTATTTTAAAGGAAAAAAAGTCATTCCCATCTCTATTGGTGCCTATGTCCCTATGTAAATCCCAGGATGTGCACCTGTGCACATGCTCTCTGTGGTTTTGATCCACAGCCGACAAGATGCAGAGCACAGACAGCCACTCCGTAGAGGAGGTTGGAGAGGTGGAGAGCAACCCAGTAAGCAAGGCAATCGCACGCCACCTAGGCATCGACATTTCTGCAGAAGGCCGCCTGGCCAAGAACAGGAAGGGCATCGCCATTATCGTCCATGGAACACCCTTGTCAGGTATGCAACAATCCTGAGGGGAGACCGTGATCAGAGATGCCACGACTCCTCCCTACAGCACCGTTGGCAACGTCTGCTGTGATCAGGGCAGATCGTAGAGTTTCATCTGAGGAGCAGCATAACAATGCTCACGGGCATGTACCCAGAGTGGGGAGGGGACAGAAAAGAGATCTCCACAACTAGAGAAGACAGTGTCTTCCTGTTAGAATCAGAAAGAGTGGGGGCTACACAGTACTTTAGAGATCATTGGACGCAATGTGTTTCTCAATCTGAGGAGGAAAGCCTAGTGGGAGTGTTGGTTGTCATGCCCCTGTGCTTAGGGATAGATGCACAGCTCTTATTCACGCCATAATGCTGCTTCCACCTCCTCCGCTGCTGCTATCTCTGGCCACTTAAGAGACGTGGGGGTGAAGCACTCAGAAGCCAGTCCATAAGGTACTTTGTTCTGCAGACCTCTGTCTAGGACACTGAGCCAATGAGACTCCTAAGAGTCAATGCCCTGGATGTTTTTACAGGAAAGACAGCCAATGCCATCAGCATGGCCAAGTTCTACAATGCAGCCTGCCTGAACATTGACTCCATCGTCTTAGAAGCCCTGTCAGACACTAACAACATCCTAGGGATTCGGGCCCGGGAGCTGTGCATCAGAGCTGCCATAGAGCAGTCCATGAGGGAAGCAGAGGAGTCAGGTAAGGCCCATGATTGTATATGCATGTGCGTGCGTGTACGTGTGTGTGTGTGTGTGTGTGTGTGTGTGTGTGTGTACACATGCATGTAAGGGCATGTGCATGTGAAAGTCAAGGGACAACCTTGGGTGTCCTAACTTCAGAGGCTGTCCACCTGGTTTATTGAGATAGGATCTCTCCTTGGTCTGGAGTTCACTGGTTGCTGTTTCTTGCTGGG